>MVAI01000169.1:0-41101 GCA_014825565.1 Phaffia tasmanica | reverse complement strand
GAAGAGATCAACTTACACATGTATTCAGTTGAGAGCGTAGAGAACGGACTGGGCGTTTCGACTTCTTTGGTATCAATGATAACATCTCTGTTTCGTTGAGTCTGTTCTCGTTCTCTCAGCTTTCGGACAACGGTTGGATGAGGTTTCGGTGGTCGTCGATTAGACTCGCCAGGGTTTGAGAAGACAGAGGACGTATTAGAGAAGGCGAATCGAGTGGATTGGAGTGTGCGTGACCTCGAATATATGGAGAGCATCCGAGGCTGGAGAATGGACAACATCTTTCCCGTGATTAGTTGGTTATTAACGATGACGATGATGGCGATGGTGATGGTGGGATATGAGTGAAATGATAGAAACGAGAGATGAATGGAAGGAGGAGTGCGGGGATGGTGAGCGGGGAAGATAATCGAGAGAATGCACGGTAAAATATTAACAAGCATCGTACGAATGAAACTTTTGGTTCAATGATCTAATCAGCAACCTTTCGTTGCCGGTTCGTTCCCCAGTTTAACCATCATGTCGTCTTTCGCTAACGATCTGACTGCTTTTAGCTCGATCAAACCTCAGCCGGCCGGGTCGAGTATCGCTCTGTGTGCTCAGTGCCAGTCTGTTCCTTCAAAGTATACCTGTCCGAGATGTACATTAAAGACTTGTGTTCGTCGCCATTCTCTCTCCTTCTACCTCTTCTCTTTTTGCTTTCTGCTGCATTCGGACTGACTATTACCTTCGGTACGACAGTCTTTAACATGCTCAAAACTTCATAAAGAATCATCATCTTGCTCGGGAGTGAGAAATCCAGCGACGTTCGTTCCTCCAAACAAATATTCGTACTCCTCCCTCGTCTCAGACTACACCTTCCTCTCCTCAGTCGGCCGAAAGACGGACGAAGTGGCTAGGGACCAAGCTGCCTCTGCCCTGTCTGAAGAAGCAGGGAAGAATAGTAAGAGGAGAATGGATGTCCTGAAGAGAGAGCTTAACAAGGTCGGGCTTGGTGGTATCAAGTTCTTGCCGGATGGGATGGAAGGCAGGTCGATAAACAAGACGAGGTGGGATCCAAAGTACGTCTTCCTTTCTTGTTTTTACGTGCATGTACGCTCGTACACACGCCGCTCTCCCTGTAGAATAGCCACCACTCACATTCAGCTTTCCCAACGTTCTGTACTCTTGTTGGCTGGAACCACTCATGATTAGGACTCAAACGATCCAACTGACGATATCCCTTAATGACCGGTCGAACTCTTTGCCTCCTACGTTACTACATTCTATTCCACTTCAGCCTCGGACAACTCTTCTTTCCCTTCTTCCCAATTCTTCGCCACTTCAGACACCACCGTTAGCGTCAAATTCCACAACTGTACTCGCGTCCGAACCTTTACCCGAGCCTACACATCCATCCCCATCTCCACCACTGTCATCATCTTCACCTCTATCAACGACACCTCTATTTCTTCTTCCACATCCAAACAACAACCCGAGTCAACCTCAATATTATCCACCTCTCTCTCCGACCGAGCCTATTTTGTCTGTTCTTCAACACAAATCATTCATCGAGTGGCCTCGTATCGAACTCTGGGATCCTACAGAGTGGTCTCGTGCACTAGAAGGAGAGGCCGTTCGAGTCGTCTTGCCTCTTAACGACGAGACTAGCGCACAGGATGAACGGGTAGAGACCGATTCTAGGTGCGAGAGTGGAGACGGAGGAAGATCGGGCAAACGAGCGAGGTTTGATGATCAGGTCGATAGTGGCTGGGGCGCGAGAGCCGGGACGAGAGCGGCGACCACGCTATCAGTCGATGAGGACCCGACGAAAAACATTCTTCCTTGTGAAGAACAAACGGACAAGACCATTCCGCCTGCGGTGATGGACGCTCTCGTAAGGGACGGTCTAGGTCTCTTAGGCGAGTACGGGAGTGACGACAGCGACGACGAGGTTGACGAGGCTGTATGAATCAATCAACTCTTTAAAAGGCAAAGTCATGTATCGTCAAGACGTGAGAAAAAAGGAAAACGCCGTCACTGCCTGATGAGACTAGACTACAGAAATTAATAAACAATGGTAGGAAGAAGATCATTCCCAGCATACAGAAGAAAAGATGTGATGAGATACGTGAAGAACAACGAAGCAAAGGTATTTTAAATTTAGTCGAAAGAATCGATCGTAAGAAAGTCATTCAAGATATATGAAGCAATGATAACAAAAGCAGGAGAAAAGAATATAAAAGTTCAACAAGCTGAATACCTTAAACGTCGAAAGCCGACGATCGCCATCCCTCCTTGCCGGCCTCCTCCCGGTGTTCCTTCTTGGCATGAAGCGAAGCCTTGTTGACTTCTCGCTCAGCATCAATCTTGAGACCATTGATCTGGGTGGTGGCAGCATCAATTCCTCCACCGGTCTGGAGAGCATTGGCGGCCTGATTATAGAGCCCGTGTCGCTTGGAGTAAGCGTTGGAAGGTCCGGCCTTACCAGGGAAGAGTTGCTCGTCGACTCCGATGGCCAACAAGAACTCGCCCTTTCGACCGTACTTGACGACACCCTTTTGGGTGACCTTGGCGGAGGAGCCGTAAGAGGATAGTAGCGAGTCGCTGAAGATTGCCTTGAGGTAGTTGGCGGGCGATGGTCGAGCGTTGGTAGCAGCGATAGCTCGCTGTTGGAGTCCATACAGTCGGAAATCAGCATCCTTGAGGTACTCGGTGATCTGGTGCTCCAATGAAGCCTTAAGGTTCTTCCTCAAAAGACCCGAAACAAACGGTCGGGAGAAGTAAAGGAGCCAAGAGTTGTTCTTAGAGATCGAGTAGGTGAAATCGCTGATGTCAACGTCGACGTTCTTGACGATGAAGAACTGTTCCCTATCGTCGTCTCCGGCGTTCTCAAGAGTGACGTCAAAGGCAATACCCTTGTTGTCGAAAGCAATCTCCAAAAGACCCTCGTCCTCAAAAGTAGGGAATCCGCTCTTCTTGTTGACCCAGTAGCTGATATCCTTGGCGTGGAACTTGAGACCATCAACGTGAAGCTTGACGGAGGTATCATAGTCGGCGGCAAAGGCGGCGTATCCTTGAGAAGCTCGGAAATCGTTGTGATTGATGATCCGGATGTTGTCAGGAATAAAGGAAGCAGACTCGAAAGACACATCGTCAATCACAAGGTCTACAGCCTCGCTCTTAAATTCCGTTCTAGGGATAGGAATCTCCTTCACAAGAGCAATGGCTCGAGGAAGGACAACATCAACCAAATCTCGCCAGAGACCAAGGGACTCGGCTATATAATTGGTTGTATAAAAACAGAAACGTCAGTATCTCCTAACCAGGTTAGCTTCAGCATTTATGGAAAACCACGAACCTCGGAGCGCGTTAGCACCGGTCTTTCCAGCGTGCTCAACCTCGGTGACCAAGTTCTCAATCTTGAAGGCCAAATCAACCATGGCATCGTCGTCAACGACGGCGCCAAAGAAGTTCTCGAGGTGCTCGAGGAACTCTGAAATGTCCTTCTTGTACTGCTCATTTCCTTGGGCAAGATCTTGTCCTTTCTGCCAGAGGTCGGAGCTTCGTCTGTAGGCTCGCTGGGAGGTCACGTAACCCTCGACCTTGAGGGAAGCTTCCAAGAATCGACCGATCTCGGAGAAGTAGTCCGAGATCTCCTGGTCGTTCTCGACGTCCTTTTTCAAGGTCTTGGCAGAATCGAGAACAGGGTCGAAGGATTCGCCAGATGCAAAAGTCTCAAGAATGAGTTTGCCTTCTCCGAGAGACTGCTGCAAAGGCTCCTGATCAGCCTCTTCGCTGGCCTTATCGCCAGCCTGGTCAACGAGCTCCTCAGCCTTAGCAAAGTACTTCTTGACGAGACCAAGGATGGTGTCAATTGCTTGTTGGTATTCCTATATACGCGACCAAGCAAGAGTAGTTGTGATAAAATATTATCAGTCGCACGTCATTTAAGCAAGGCATAGCAGTATTTGTACGCACAGACTTAGACTGGACATCCTTAACGACAGCGTTGAGCTTCTCAAAGAGCTTGTCCTTGACCTCTTGATCACCGGTAAGCTTGTCCTCGAAGTACTGTCCGTTTGAATAATCATGAATCAGTACAGATGCAGTCATAAACCTTACTTGTGAAGTGTACTAACCTCGGCAAGTCCTTCAAACTGGGCTCCAAGTTGCTCCTGAGCCTTACCCTGAAGTCTTCCGGAAGCAAGTCCCTTTGTAACCTTCTTGCCCTTCTTCTTCTGAGCCTCGAGATCAATAGGGGTGCTCTGAAAAGAGAATGTAATGTCAGAACAATATCGCCACAGATTATGAAAATGACGTCATCGAAAAAGAAAAAGAAAACGAACATCGTCTCCAGTGGCTCGAGCCTGCTTTTCCAGCTCAGAAGCCTGCTCCGCCACAGCTCCGCTAGCATCGGCGACGATGGAAGCGAACAAGGATATGATCTGGTTAAGAACCAATCGGAATTGTCCAGACGTCAAGAAGAGGGATCCAATCTGCTGAAGAGAGTTGACGGCCTTGTCGGCATCTTTAGAAAGCTCTCGTTTAGCTTTGGCAGCCTCTCGGTTGTTGACGAGGGTGGAAGTGGAGGCATCGAGACCTTGTCGAACGGGAGAAGGAGCCTCGATCTGAGTGACATGATAGAGGAAGTTTTGAATCTTGTCATCGCCTAAACATCCGAAGACGAGGTCCAATAAGGTGCATATGTTGCATTAGAGATAGTAAGCATCAATAGTACGGTCTCAAGATTTGAAGAGCAAGAAGAAAATAAGACGAACCATTCTTTTCATTTCCGACAGCGCCAATGGCAGCAACAACGTCTCGAAGAGCACGGACGACTCGGCTACCCTCTTCACTCAATCGACCGGTCCTTCCTCCGCCTCGACCGATACCGGGAGAGAGTAAATCTGACTCAAGAGCCTTGGCGAGCAAAGCATCGAGCTGGCTCTGGGAAGGAAGCTTGCCTGCCTGGAAGGCAGCTATGGCAGTGGCGATCTGGAAGCTGGCCTTTCGCGCCTGATCCTTAGTCTGGTCGATGGTTTGCTGATTAGGCTGGAGGTGAGTGGGAAGAAGAGGAGATCGCTCGGTGGACATGGTGAGATGTGGACAAAAAAATGTGGTGGTTTTGTAGATTTGATGTTAGATTTTTTGTGGTTGAAGACGACTTGTTGCAGATGTTTGTTTGATGGATACAGTTGGATTAGAAAGACAGAGAAAGATTAACAAAAGAAAACGATGACAGAAACAAACAGAACGTCAAGAGATCGAAGAGATGTGGAAGAGAGCAAGGAAGAGAGAGAGAGAGAGAGATGAGAGAACTGATTGGACTGGACAGTATTTATAGAGAACAGACAAAAAAAATCAAGATGAGCGAAAGTTGGAAATCTTTTCTTTCACTCTTTCACGCCACCGAGCGGACGGATGATGATGATGATGATGATGATGATGAGTACTTACCAGGCACCGTTCAGGGCTCAGCAGGGCCTAAGGCCTTAGGAACCAGGGCGAAGTGGCCGGCGTATTGATTTCTCCTATGACATCGAGTAGGCTCGTGGGCTCAGGCTTTGGTGTCACCGATACAAATGAAAATCAGGGCAGAGGCATAAATTAAGTTGATCACACGATGACCTCACCGACCGAGAGTTGAAGCCTTCTCCTATTTGCTTCTCTTGCGTGCGACCGCGCGGCCTAGAACTTCCGAACTCGTTCCTGGGCCACGATCGAGTTCTGAGCGGTTGCGATCACGTGGAAGATTGACGTCATTGTTCATCTGAATTCCCGTGCCCTTTTTGTGATTGTTTGTACTCTCACATTTATCCAAACGCTGTTCGAACCTCCAACAAAGACACAACTCAGAACTCAGAATTCGTAGTTTTTGAACGACTCAACCTATCATTCTGCCCATCATAAACATCCTTCCCAGACAAATTTTGAATCCGTTCAAACATCAGTTCCGTATCATGTCGTCCAAAATTGAATCTACCCAAGCAAAGTCTCATGAGGATATCATCAATCTGGCCAAACGCGTGAGTGGTTCTCAGGAGTTTCGTTGGAAAACAACCCTAGAGAGACCACAAAGAATCAGACTGACAATGTTATCTATCACCGATGAATGAATCACAAACAGTTTGTGCCTCCTCTCAGGTATGAATATGAAACAAAGATAGGCAAACAAACAACAAAGTGCAATCATTCAGGCTCACTTTATGTTCTTCCCTAATTGACTTTCAGCTCCAAGCTTCACAAAGGACAAGCCGGTAAGTAGAGCGACATCTGTCTCTCGTCTTGATCGATAATATTCGCGCAACGTATAACACAGCTCATCGAGACCACCTCGTACCACTCCTTCTCATCTTAGGCCGGATCGGTGTCGTCGGAGGTTCCCAAGACTACACTGGCGCTCCTTTCTTCAGTTCAATGTCCACCATGCGAATTGTAGGCCTATCATCTTATCTCTGATCGACATTCGTAAGAGTTTGACCTTTTCAAAATGCTCATTTCTCGGTCGTCTTTTCCAGGGAGCCGACCTTGCCCACGTCATTTGCGAGCCCAAGGCCGGTTCGGTCATAAAGACTTACTCTCCTGATCTTATCGTACACACTGTTCTTGACCCTGCCAACCCTCCAACAGAGGAGGTCCTTTCCGGAATAATCTCCAGACTTCATGCCCTTGTTATCGGTCCCGGTTTGGGAAGGGATGACGATATGCAAAAGTTTGGAAGAATGTGTCTCGACGTGGCCAAAAAGATGAAGAAATGGGTTGTACTTGACGCAGAGTAAGCTTTGTCTTGTTCATCTCATAGTAACACATACCCAGATTGGCGCTGAACGCTTTGCTTGTTTCATGCTGGATCAGTGGTCTCTACATGATCACCAATGAGCCTGATCTCATAAAAGGATACGAAAAGGCAATCTTGTCACCCAACAAGATGGAGTTTTCCCGGTTATGTGAAAAGCTGGTTCGTCCGGACGCATACGATCTGACAACACTTCCAGTTTCACATGCCCAATCAATTATCTCACCAATATGATATTCTCGAACAGAACGTCAAATCCGTTGACGACCCTAAAACCCTATGCCCCGACCTAGCATCCGCCCTTGGAAATGTCACAGTCATCCAAAAAGGAGCAACCGGTATGTATCCTTCACGGCTCTGTCCTCTGCTCTTTCTTCGATTTGATTTAAACACCAAAATCTCAACCCCCACCTTGTCCTTTTAATTAAAAAAAACTAAACTATGTATTGATCAAGACATCATCTCCAACGGACACCCGATTGAGTTCCTCCATAGCTCGGTCGAGAACAAGAAGATTTTGGAAAACAACACTAAAGGAGGCCTCAAACGATGTGGAGGACAGGGTGATGTGTTGAGTGGTACGGTTGGCTGCATGGCTGCTTGGGCGGGGATGTGGGCGGAAGGAGACTACAAGTTGGTAATTTTTTGATTGCCATTCCTATCTGTTTTTCAGAAGTATCAGGTTTGATCCAGGCTAAATTGACCCGCCGATATCGAAATAGTGATGTGACGCCAACTCCCCCGGGGAAGAATGAATCTATTGCTCCTCTAGCTCTGCTCGCCACCGTGAGTTTCGCTTTCGAGCCCCTCTTCTTTTCTCTTCTTGTTGCTCAAAAAAGAATCTTTCCCTCGTTGAATTCTTGAATTTCCATCGTTCGATCACTTCTTTCATCCGGCCAGTATGCTGCTGCCTCGGTAACTCGCCAGGCTTCAAGGACCGGATTCTCGAAACATGGTCGATCCATGCAAACTTCAGATATGTACGTCTTCCTTCTCTTATTTCATCATACTTGCCCTTCTTTTTTTGTTGCTCAAAAATTCAAAAACCTTTTTGTACTGCGATATTGGTTCGGTTCAGCATTCAAAACGTCGGTCCTAGTTTCGAGACTATCATGGGTTCTGACGATAGAGAAGAGTCTGCAAATTAGATGAACGCTTTCCGGGCTCTATTCTGGACCAAGCCTTTCCTTCTCTGTGTATCTCCCTCTTTCTTTCTCATTGAGTTCGATTAGCGGAGGGAGAAAGAATTCAGTCTTTGGTCTCCTTTTTTTTTCTTCCTTCTCGCCTGGTAACGTGTTGTCGAAACGTGCCATTTGTCTCTACTACATCCTTTCTCGTCATTTCCGCCTGCTTACTTCTCCGAGTTAGATCTCATGTCTTTCCTGTTCTCTCCTTTCAGTGTAACGTGAAACGATGTAGGCGGTTACTTTGAGACGATCATTGAATCACCATGAAATCCTGGGGCGCATTGACTTTATATCAATAGGGTAGCAAGAACGAGATACAACGAGAGAAGAAAAGAAACTTAAAAACTGAGCTAGAACAGACGAAGACTTGTATAGAAGAACAGGGAAAGAATAGAAAAGAACAGATATTGGAAAAGAGATTCCTGACTGTACAACGTGAAGGATGTTAGGGTACCAGATAAAGCAGATCATTGGTGACCGACAATAGGCTTTGGGACGTAAGGCTGAGAGATACTCTCAATCTCTTCCTCCGTCAACTTGAGGTTGATTCCATCTGAAGAGCCACACATCCAACAAGGACAAAGACAACGATGATCACCTCAGTCGTCCAACAAAACCAGAACTTCTGATTGAACACAGACAGTATAGGCAAGAGAAGAAAGACCAACCGATGAGTTCCTCCAAGTGGTTAATCGAAGTCGAACCAATGATAGGCGCAGAAATTCCCGGCTGGGCAAGACTCCAAGCGAGCGCTACTTGGCTCATCAACACGCCTCGCTTCTTCGCGATAGACGCCACTCTACTCATAGTGGACGTATGTGTGTAGATTAGCACGTGCAATAGTCCTCAAAAGAGTGCCGTAGAAGAAGGGGGGAAACTTACGCTTCGTTAATGGCAGTTCCTGCTTCTCCAGGTTGGTGCAAGTTTCGACCCTTAAATCCGCTTTTACATGAAAAGGCGGACGATGAAGAGGCGATGGATACATTATTTTACAACTATTTTTAAGATGAATATATATCAAGATTAACACAACTTACGGATCAGCCTCGCTCCTTTTTGTCTCTTTTCCAATAGGTCGAGTCAACATTCCTCGTGCCAAAGGCTAGTACAAGATATTCATCAGCTCCAATTAAGAACAATTTTAGTAAACGGTTTCCACATACAGACCACGGGATGATGCCGACGCCCAACTGGCGACATAAAGGAATCATCTCCCTCTCTAAAGAGAAAACACAAAACGAGACATCAAGTCCGTGGGTTCGATGGTTCAGCGCCCAAGGGAACCTATTGTTTAGTTAGCAAAACGAACAGTACAGACCTTCCTCTCGATAAACCGCATTGTGAAAGTTTTGCATCGAAATAAAGGGAGTAAGCTTGTTGTTGATCGCATAATTCTGCATCGTATGGACTGAATGTTCTCATTTCAAGCATGATATCAGTAGATGAGCACATATAGATGCAGTAAGAACGGGGAAGAAATCGTACATTGGTATGCGTAACAACTGGACATGCCGACATATCGGACTTTCCCAGATTGAACGACATCATGCAACGCCTGCATGGTCTCTTCGATAGGAGTGTCATAATCGAATCGATGGCATTGAAGCTGTAGAACAAGAACTGTTAAGTATTCTCGACGTGCTGCTTGTGCGGAGTTATTGATAAAGAGGCTTACTAAATCGATGTAGTCCAACTGGAGGCGCTGCAAGGATCTAGTAGATTGTTATTTGATTCATGTATATCCAGACGTTCAGCTCGATCGACTGTGTGTCCTTAAATTTCCCAGATCATCAAGACATATACTGACCTTTCAACAGATGCAAAGATATGCTGTAATGAGAAAGAAAAATGATACAAAACACATTGAGCCTCTCCAGTGTTCTCCTTGATACCCAAGATATCTGTTAACTACCTTTCTGCTTAGGCCTTGCTGGTTGACATAGCTACATGTCAACAGAGACACGGAAGACAGATCAAGTGATTTAGCGCTATTCTGGTGTGATTACATCATCTGATGTCTATGAGCTATATAAACTGACGGACCCTTTCTTTTCAGCCTCTGGTCTATCCTTTATTTTCTCTCCAGGATTTCTGGTAGTCAAGTTGTAAACCTGTTGGAGTATACGAGTTGAAGATGGATGTAAGGCTTTTGATCGGTGACCAAATGAATGAGAAAAGGTCAAGATCGACACAAACCTTAGTCATGATGACCAAGTTATCTCGAGGTAGGTTGTATTTCTTGATAGCCTAGAGGTGATCATAGTTGCCATATGATGGTAAGCAACGATCTTTGCACATACCTCTGATAAAGATCGACGTACTTTTCCAACAATAACCTCGGATTGCTAAGCATTTTCAACAACAAACCGAAAACATCCATATAAATTAACTTGTTGCCTACAGATAAGAAATTAGCATGGCTTACACCCATAGAGTATACATCAGCGGTATCTATTTGTAAAGGAGGATCGAAGAGTGCCATTCATCAGATGATACGTCCTGCACAATCGAATAGTCCGATGATTACCCGAACGAACCCCATGTTTGAACACCTCGATCGTACGCAAACTTGAAATGGGGTAAGGAAGCCTCCTCGTCGAGGACCTAGTGAGTGGTTCAAAATTCGTTCTTGTTAGCTGCTTTAGCCGTTTCGATTTCCAGAGAAAGTCAAGTGTCAACGCACCCAATCCTGCCAGTTCGCATCCCCGTAAGCTAATGAGAAACAAGCGTTCATCATAGAGATCGCAAACATATCAACGTATCGATTGAGCCTTTGGTAAGTCGGCCTGTCAGATAGACATGATTTTAGAATATACTCACACATGCATCCACTTAAAGATGATTACAGACGATGAAATAGACGTTTAGTGGAGTCTATTCAAGCAATCAGATCTGTACAAGATCAAAATCTCTTACAGAATAATCTTGGACACTTTCAATCCCGAGTTTCCTAATCGGACGTATTCCATCTTTTTCCCTTTACAAGGTTAGTGAAAGACTGATAGAAAGGAAAACCATGACAACAGACTCACCTTGTTCTCTGGTTCATACATGATGGATAGATGTCTATAGAGAATAGAGATCGAGGATGAATTCTGAGGATTGTCAAGTATTATATAGAGATGTTAGCTCCATTGAAGTATATCAATCGGATTAGACCGAAAGCTGTTTGGAGGTTAGGGTTCGTCCTTTGCTTAGTCAGCTCTCAACAGTTCTACTCTCATCTTCTTTCTCAGGCTCAATGATGAACATCCAGCCAGTTGGTTTCTTTACATCTGAGAATGGAATGAGAATCAAAGACATTTATTGTTTGGGTTGGATAGAGATAGACTTGTACTTGGTAGGATGACGATTGAACATCGGCCACGGAGGGACGACAAGCTTTTTCAAGATTTATTATTCATTAATAAGAAAAACAGGCGTTAGTGATAGGACCTGAAAGAAAGAAGAGACATCGATTGGAGGATAGGTGTTGAGACAAACCAGAAGAAGGGCAAAGAAGGAGAATCCAAAGATCACCAAGGACATTCTGATGTCCTGCAACACCAGACCCACGAGGAAGGCAATCATCTAGGGCACAATTGAGAAACAAAAGAATAAATATATGAACAAGCGTACCGATGAATGAAGCATATCAGAAGAATGCACTTACGGCTGAGATTCCTAGAAATATTTGTGCGATTCGGTCGACGATATGCTGACCATAGTGATCCTGAAGAGAGAAAGAAACAAAGGAGACTAAGCCAATCGCTTGAATTGATCTGAATGAGATAATCCCGTAATTCTCACAATTTTTCCCTCGCATATATCAGAGACCCGTTCGATGAAGGCATTCATCTTGTATGTAATCTATGTAGGACAGAAGAGTTGGACTAGAAAAACACGATAGTCAGGAAGTCGAATCGAGATGGATGTTGATGGTCTGAAAGGTCTTTCCATCTTGATCGGGCGAATCCGAACAAAAACTCTCTTCTCTCGACCAACTTTGGTTTCATTCATCTATCCGTTGCCTGAAGCTTTCATCTTAAATATACTATTCTTCGGTCCAAGATCTATGGGTATCATTCCGTCACCCTATTCCTCAAAGCTACTCTTCACTTTAGCTGTTGTCATCTTTGTTTCGGCTCTGCCCGTTCTAGGCTCGTCTGGAGATCGCTTACCTTCCTTCCGAATATGTCTCGAGGACTGTACACGAAGCTGTACACCCTATCCGAATAGTATCACCACAGCAAATCCCTTTCTTTGGCTGACCAGGTGGACCTGTGTGAGTCTTTTCAGATTTTGAATGTGTTTGTTCCCTTCTTTTGGACTTTCACGGTCATCCAAATTCCAGTCTCGTATTGAATCCTCTGAAACTTGAAACCATCATGTGCGATTCTGTTACTGACCTTCTCTCGAACGTTCTTCGTGGTTCTGATGCTCGATGATACACATATCCGGGCCAAAATACCTCCTAGGAAGATGAGTGTAAATATGAATGTATGAATGATGTCGTACAAAATGAAGGTGTTCAGCAATTTTACGGAAAATGGCCTTTCAGACGGTCCGTCTGTACCTTTCTGTTTTTCTGGTCTAGTTCTGCAACCAACAGCTTACTCTAACCCTTTGCCTCTTTTCCCTCTCATGATCGTGTTTTTATACATATATAAAACTTCGAATGGGTCAACACATCATCAAACTACGCGCTGATCTTGCTGGAGAGCAGGTTCTTAGGGATGCAAGAACCAGCGAGCGTCTTTTTCAGCATAGCAAACGGGTTCATGCACTTTCGAGGGGTTCGTTCATTAAGTCGACGGATTCCAAAGTCAAACCGACTGAGAAGCTGGTACTTGGCTTGGGGTTATGCGGGCTTGAACACTTGGGTTTGGTCCAGCGTTTTTCACTCTCGAGGTCTGTCTTTCTTCTCTTGTGCTGTTCTTCCAGTGCTTTTCTACCTGTTTTTCATCTTCGATAGATATCCTGAGTCAAAAAATGTTTGTTCTTTTTCTTATAACGTGATAGATAAACCATGGACAGAAAAGATGGATTACTTTTCTGCCGGATTTGGAATCACGTTCTCTCTCCTCCTCGCTATTGTCCGAATTTGGCACCTCTATCTTCCCCCTTCTCATTCCAATCACACGCTTTCCGCTAATAGAAACTCGAGCGCAGGAAACAGAACAGGCGTGAACTTCGATTCTTCGAGAAGACCAAGATTCAATCCATGGGCTCTTGGTTGGACGATATTGCTCGGAACGATGTTTGCATGCCATGTAAGTTACTTAACGGTACATATTCCTTTTGACTGTAAGTCTTTCCCTCTTGTTTGTTTTGGCTTCTCCGCCTTGAATGGTCAACCTCTCTTTCGTTAAAATTAAAAAGAGAAAAGAGTAGAGGAAAAGATTGGGAATACTGAAATTTTATTATTTAAATTGCGGGAAAATACAACACAAGACGGATATAACATTGCGAGCAATGTGATCATCGGAAGCACGCATAACATCCTCTGGATGCTCTGGTCTCTTTTCCCGTCCCTCTCGATCTTTCCTCCTCCTTATCTTTCTACACCTTCCCTTTCCTTCTCTTCCTCTTTGGGCTTAAACTCAGACTCGAACCTGTACCGAGAAGAGAGGAAGAAACGACCGTCCCATATGGCCCAACCAGCCCTGATCGGCCTCCTCTTTACACTCGCCATGTCTTTCGAGCTTTTCGACTTCCCTCCGGTGTTGAATAGGACGTTCGACGCTCATAGTCTTTGGCATGCGGCTACTATTGGCATCGTCGGGCTTTGGTATAGATTTCTGAATGCCGACGCGAGGTGGGCTGGCAGAATTGAGGGAAGAGGTTGAGGTGCGTTATCATTCAATCAACAGACAAGATGAATCACCGAGAGAACAGAGCAAGGGAAAGGCTAGATAGGAGAAGGCCGTCTACAGGGTATGGATACATCCCTTGTTTTCTTATAGAAGGGGCTGGGTCAAGTACAAATCAACAGTCGGAACATATGGGTCGGGAAGGAACCGAAAGAAGGAAGAAAAAATGAATGCTATATATATAAATATACAAAGATTATGAAACAGCGGACAGAGGGAAAAATGTTGGCAAAATAATAAAATACACAAGCTACATAAAGTGGAACGTCGGACGGATCCCACGCTCGGGGATATGTCGGAGGGATAATTGCTGGAACGGTTCGGAATTCAACTTATGTTCACCGGAAGATCCACGCAAATGTACACAAAGGATTGAGGTGAGCATCAAGAACAAAGAAGAGAAAATCAACTCCTAAGTCAATCGGGCGTAACCTGATACGCGACCGACCATTTTCAGGAGAAAACACGGAAAGAACATACGTGATGGAAATAGAATCCGGTCATCAACTCTCCTCCAGCTTTCCCTTTCTCTTCATCTTCTTCATCTCCCTCTTCCCCATACGTCTCGTCGCCCTCGTCAACATCGTCAGCTTGAGCGCCAAAATCGGTGTTGTTGGCTTGCCGGTTCCATGCGTTTGTTCTACTCCACGCTCGGTCTTCTAATCTGGTCTCTCTCCTATCGAAACTGGCGCTTGCTCTTCCAGCGCTTGTCGATGGTGGACCAAACCGTGTTATAGGTTCTCTCCTGTTCTGCCCCAATTCATTGTTCCCGTGAGGCTCCCTCGTCAAAGTGCTAACATCCAAGGTTGAATTCGGAACAGGAAGACGTGAGACGGAAGTTGAGGCATGGCCCATCCACATGTCCAATCCTGAACTTGACGAAGATAAGGAGGAATTCCATCGACGCCGGGTCGACTGAAGGGCAGAGAACGGGAGTGGAGGCGGTGTTGGTGGAGGGCGGGAAGGAGGAGGAAGAGAAGATTTAGATGAGTCTGTTGACGATGAAGGAGTAAAGTCGACGCAGATGCTACAATAAAAAGCCAATAAAAAGCATGTTAGAAAGTCACGGAAAGGAGAAAAGGGCCAGACGATTGATAAGGATTGTAAACGAACTAGTAAAATCCAGAGAACGAAGCGCCTTCGACCGAAGACTTTCTGTGATCTGATAAGGCGGTGATGATCATAAGAAACATAAAAGTCAACCAAGGCCAATGGGGAAATATGAGATGAAACAAATGATGCTCACCAGGCACCAAGAACTTCTCCTTCCACCTCATGAACACTCCACCTCTTGCGCCTGATTCTCCACCGACGTCACCAACGACACCGGCCGGCCCAACAACACAGTCATCCATCTTCCGTTCGTCCCGTTTTTGGAAACCTGCCTTGAGGGGTTGGAACAGTGGAAATTTGGACCAGTGGGCCAAATCTGTCTGTGCTGTAGCTTCCCACTATAGAGCGCGATCGAGAGGGCACGTAGGGGGATAAATGAACATGACAAAGAAACAGATGAAGACAGGGCGAACGGACTCACGCGATTGGTTTGAAAGCTAAACTTGGGACCGATGATCTCACCTTCGAAAAAGGTAGTGAGCCTATGAAAGGAGAGTTCGATTCGATTGAGATTACCACACTTGAAATTTGGAACCTTCAACTGAAGATATTTGAGAAGACACACATACCAAGGGAACTCTTCTGTCAAGCCTTGGATCTCCAGGAAGCCACAGAGGGTGCCTTCATCCCAATCGACGCTTTTGATGATGACTTGAACGTTGTAAGCATTCTTGCCCGATCTTTGAGTTCCTCTAAATTTGGATCCTGGATATATGCATGCCTGGAGGAAAAGAGAGGAATGATTTCGTCAGATCCTACTCATGAGCTTTCGATAGTGGGTTCTAGAACAGGAGTTACGCACATGACTCTTCTGGTGAGAAGTCGTTCGGTGATTCGACGAAGGACAACTCTCAGGTGGAGGAAGATACGACATTGAGGGAGACGGGTCAAACGGTTTAGGCTCTATCGAGGTCTGTCTTGACGATGGCGCGACGGACGACGATGGCGACGAAGGCGATGGCGAGGGTGATGCTGACGAAGATGACAAGAACGTGGAAAGAGTGGAGGATGTAGAAGAAGAGGAAAGAGCATGTAGAACGTGATCTGTCGAGGGTAGAGAATCGGACACGGAAGCGGAAGGGTGAAGCAGAGATGGCTTCACGGAGGAGACATCCGTCGTCATAGAAGTTCTGGATGATGAGGCATCAGGGAGCACGCTGATAGGCGGTCGGTTGTGGGAGAGTGAAGAATCATGCGCAGAATTATCTTGGGAAGGCAGATGAGGCTGGAGTAATGTTGGACAAGGTGTATAGACATGGTCTTCCGATGAGTGCATATGGTCATGAGTGGAGGTTGAGGGTTCTAACTGCTGCTGCTGCTGCTGTTGTGAGACCACTGTCTTGTCCGGCTCACCTTCCGTCAGAGGGAAGGCGGGTAAATCTATCGATATAGGAGTCGGTACAAGATTGACAGCTGCTGTGGAGGAAGACGTGGGTGTGATAGTGAGACTGGGAGACAATACTTCTGTTGATATCTGCACAGATTGGGGCGAACTGAAAGATGGCATGGACGTGTATGTCAAAGACGATGGTTGGCAGACGGAAGACATCAAGGGAGCGGTAGTAAGAGCAGGAGTTAGATGGATAACCTTAAGTTAGATAGATTATATTTGAAATCAATATAATCAATTATTAGATAAGCATACCCGACTTATCTTCTACCCGCCGACGTCATTTCTTTCTTATTCCATTCAGCCAACAAGGAAAGAAAGAAAGGAAGTTAGCACTACTGTCGTGCATACATCCTTTGACGATAGATATATACATAGGATGATTCGGTTGCTATACTCGTTTGCAAAGTTCTACAACGATTCCTTTCGTCGTTCTCCCGGTACGACTCTCGCTCTTACCAACGGAGCGCTCACCGGGTTTGCCGATGCGGTTGTGGGTGTCTAGTCTTCTTTACTCGCCTTCTCAGTTGGTCATCACTTACTCACATCTTTTTCTTTTCTTTACAGGCTCAAACCACCCAGAGCAACGTGAGATTCTGTCTGGTTTAGCTGCATCATGTTATGGTTACGTTTGGTATAGGTCCTGGCTAAAAAATCTCTGCTTTGATGGTCCAGTTCCTTCATTCGGGTAGCATCGAAACAAAACCGATCTACGATCCATGGCGAACGCTGAGATTCCTCGTGTTCGGTGTCGCCATCGGTCCACTGAGTGAGTCTAGACTGAATACCGGAGGCAGAGTTGGTTTACTTGCTGAGGATTCTCTTGATTCTTTCTTTCAGTCGGCAGATGGAATGTCGTTCGTCCCCTTCTCAAATCCGATCTCTGTATCCATCAACTTTATTCATTCAGAAGATGAGCTGATTCACATCTTTTCTTTTTACAGATTCTTGAAAGAAATTTCCCTCTTAGACCGGCCTCACCTAAAAGTATCCTGACTCCACCTCCTGCTGGAATAAACTCGACTGGGTCGATGAAGTCAAAGCCAAAGGTTTCTCTCGCCGCTCTCGGAAAGAGAGTCTTGGCCGATCAGAGTATGTCGTTAGCCTTGCTACCGTTTTCAGAAAGAAAAAATCTTGTCAAATTCAAGAATTTATTTTTCTATTGTTCTCTTCCTCTTCAGTTATTATGGCTCCGATCGGACTGGCTCTGTTCATTGGGACAATGGGCGCTCTCGAGGGAAAATCGATGGGTGAGATCGGAAACAAGTACCAGGAGATGTTTGGCCCAGCCATCGTTGCCAACTGGTCCGTCTGGCCCGTGATTCAACTCATCAACTTCAGGTATATGCCTCTTGCCTATAGGGTACGTCTGTTCTTTACCTTTCTCTTCTTATAATTTCGCCCTCTACACTCGTCTCGTCTTCTCTTTTTTCTTTTGCTCATCCGTCTTCCATTCGTCTAGGTCCCATTTCAATCGTCCTGCGGGGTTCTCTGGACCTTGTACATCTCCATTCTCAATTCGAAGACGGATAAACTTGCCGTGGCAGAGGCAGAGAAGGACGCATTATCCCTTATCTAAACCTTTGTCGTCTTGCCTGTCTTTCTTCTTGACCCTTTTTCCTAATCTTTTTTCCTTTTTCCTTCTTCCTTCTTCCTCTTTCCCCTTGAATCTTATCTTACTTGCTATCACTCTCGTTCTGTTTATCTGTCACATAGAGTAGATCGATCTAGTAGGGATTTTCTTCCTCCTCTTCATAACTTTCCATCCGCCCGTCTTCTTCATTCTTTGATTTCTTTCATAGGGTTAGCCCATGAAAGAAATTATGATTAATCGGTCTCAATCACTTGACTCTCCTTTCTGTTCTGTCTCGTCGGTTCTGTCTTGGTGTCATTAGTGTGGCATAGCTCTTGACAATAAGATCTTGTAGTTTTGCAAACCTCTGGGCTTCATATTATGTCGCTCTTGCCATCACAACATGCTTCTCTTCATCCAATCAAAAGCAGAAGAGCAATCGAAGCAAAGAAAAACACATATATCCATATCCCTCTTTCTTTTTCTCTGTCTAGTAACCAATCGGGTTCACACGGTGCGTCAACTGTTTTCAGACCATGAACCAAAATACAAAAGAGAGTAGAGAAAGAAGGAGTGAGAATCTGAACGACGCGAGAGCTGGCCAAAAGAAAGAAGAGAAAAGGGCAGAACGGACCCTAGTAAACTTGGGAACTCTGTTGAGCGGTTTCCTGTATCCAGGCCACGTCCTCGAGAACGTCGTGTACTTGTCTGTACAATTTCCAGATTAAACGATAATTCGTCAGTTGGCCAGTCACAGAAAGACGTTCAAGAAGATAAGAAAATAATGAATAGATAGACTAAATTGCACTCACCAATAGCACGCATCTCGCTCTCCTTGGGTAAAGCCAAGCAGTTGTCCTATCGATTCTCCCGTACCCAGTAAAATTCCGAGACAAGGAAAGACAGAAGAAGAAGTTGGGATGAATTAGTGATCGATTTGACTGGGTCAGGTCTTTCATTGAGATCTTTCCAAGCAACCGCACGAGGCACCAAGATATCTTCCAAGAAGGACAAGACTTCTAATGCTATGCCGATGAATGCTGAAAGATAGAGAGAGTAGATAGTCAAGAAAGAAACGATACATACAAGCAACTTAAGCTTGACACCACTGGCTCTAACAGCCTCGATCACCTCATCCACCGTCTTGAGTCGTTTTCGCTGACCAGCCTTCTGGCTCGGTGACATTTTTGCGTTCACTTTGCTGTAGGTTTTTTAGAGAGGGCCAGAGGAAAAAGCGGGTTGATTTTGATCAAATGAAGGAGAAGTCATAAAGGATGAATAAAAGATATCGAATGAAGTATGAGTGAAAGTCATGAAGATTAAAAAAAATTGAAACTTGTCAGATCAATTTTCTCTGCTTCTCAAGCAGGTCATCCTAGAGAAAGAAACATACTGGACAAGTCCTCCTAGTCGAGCAAGAGAAGGAAACATGTCGGAAAGAAAGACTAGTTGTTGGTGTCTGATGGTCAAAAGAGACCTATGAAATGTACAGACTGTAGAAGGTAAAGGATTAAGATGACCTTATTCAATATTACCAAAGTTATTCAAATATATATTCGGTGTACCCATCCTCATCCTCCTTCTCTCTGCTCCTCTTGAATACTCGACTGCCATCCAATTAAACAAAGGACGATCGGTCTTGAAATAAGCAACACGAATGTCTCTGGTTCTACCCGCACCTGTGAACGATCACCAGGAAGAAATCCTTCCGGTGTCCAGACCGGAAAACGAGACGGATGAGAACGACGCCAATCTTACAGAGAGTGAACGATTAAAGGCAAAGTTGATCTATCCTCCACCAGAGATCAGAGGTACGACTCTTCTCGCTCTTTCCTTCTTGTTTTCGTACTCTACCCAACTCTGGTTATTCGTCGGATTAGACCTTGCTTCTTGTTTAGAGACGAACATGTGACTGATCAAACGTGGTGGAATACTCTCTTGCCCATATCTTTTTGCCGGCTTGGGTTTCATCTACCTTTTTTCTCCTCTTCTCAAACGCCATACTCTAGTTCTTATTGACCGAACCTCTGCCGCCCTCCATCGATCTGCCAACCCGACTCAACTCGAGTCCAAGATTCGAGAAGGTCAAAAATCTGATCCCAAGTTTTCCTTTTTAAATTCTTCGGACCCGTATCACACCTACTACCAGTACTCTCTGGCCCGACTTCGCGAAGGGTTTGCTCAGGACGGAGCGGCTACTGCTGCTGGAGCAGGTGATGGAGGAGATGCCGATGGGACGGGAGAGAGGAAGCTGACTGCTGGTAAGGACGATGAGTCGGCAGGAAGACCAGCTGAGCCTAGAAATTTGGAATTCATGGTAGAGAGGCCAGGAATGCCTTCTGTGGATCTGTGAGTTTTGCTTTAATTTATTCTTTCTGTTTTTCTGTTTCGCTTTTGAACGCTATGCCGCTGAACTCACGCGTCGATTCGTCAATGGACACTATCAAACCCAATTTCAGAGACATTCTCAAACTTACCGCTCTTTTCACCGCTCGTCGAGGTCGATCTTTCCTTTCTTCGCTCTCCCAACGCGAAGGTCGCAACTACCAATTCGACTTTCTTCGACCGACGCACTCTCTCTATCCAGTATTCAACAGGATGGTTCAGCAGTACACTAGAGTCCTCGTTCCTCCGCTCGAGGCACTAGAGGAACTTTCTCTGAACGCCGAGGTGAGAACAGGAAGGGAGAACGCGTTGAAGGATTCAAAAATTAGATTGGAATGGGAAAAATGGAGAGTCGATCGAGCAAAGAAAAGAGAGGACCAGAAAGAGGCTCAGAGAGGTTTGTCGCGTCATCTTCTAAGTATCCGAAAGTGTTCGATGAATCTAACGTTTTCCTTTTCATCTGTTTATCTTGCGTCTAGTCGCATTTGCTGAAATTGATTGGCAGGATTTCGTTGTGGTCGAGACCATCGACTTTACCACCGCCGACGAGTCAACCGAGCTTCCGGCGCCCACATCAATTCATGATCTCGAGAACATGACGCTCGCTCAGAAGCGAATGGCTTCTCAAGTCAATGAAATTCCACTGACAGCGCAGGAGCAGGCTCAATACGCCCAAGAGGAAGCTGCCGTTGATCAAGTCGAGATCGTTCAGGTTGATGAACAATCGGAGGAGGACAGGCTGAGGAAGGAAGAGGAGGAGAGGGAGAAGGAGAGAAAGAAAGATGTTCAGCGAAAGTTTGTCGAGGGTCAGGGACCGATAAAGATCCGAAAGGATTATGTTCCCAAGTGTGAGTTGTTTTACCACTGAAGGATCGAACAGTTCTTTGTTAATTATGTCTCATCCTTTTTTATTCACAGCTCGACAAACGGCACCGGCTGTCCCAACGACAATCTGTTCAAACTGTGGACAGGCCATCCCGATCGACGAGATTACAGAGCATATTCGAATCGAATTGCTCGATCCAAAATGGAAGGAGAGAAAAGAAGCTCTGGAAGCCAGAAAAGCTCAGGCTGGTCTGCTTCAGCAAGGTTTGTTCTCGCTCTTGATTATCAACTCTTAAAAAATTCGAAACTGACCGTTCATTCAATCGACGCGCTTTCAAATACCAACAGGAGCCGACGTGTCCGCTTCTCTCCGAGAGTTGGCCTCGGCACGAACAGATATGTTCGGTTCGACAGAAGACGAACAGGCCCGAAAGATCCGAGAGGAACAGGAGAAATTGCAGAAAAGAGAGAGAGAAAAGATGGGTTGGGATGGACAGTCCAGCACAAAGGTCTCTACGATGGACAAGTTTCAGCAAAATGCAAATTTCGACGAGCAAATCGCTGCTATCCACAGAGCGAAGGGATTGGCCATGTTCGTTTTTAGTTTTATCCTTCTTCTCTTTACGTGTTTTGTCTGATGTCTTCATTCTCAAAATGGAATTATAACAGCGTGGAGGATGCCGCTGGGCCTATTGGACCTGGCCCCTCCGCCTTCCCTGTCTTCAACCCTGCCGTTCCCCCTCCCCCTATTACAACCCCTGTTCTCAACTCTAACGGTGCCGTCCCTCCTCCGATCTACCCAAACTACCCCCCTCCTCCTTTCAACCCTGTTGGTGCACCTGGTGCCCTTCCTCTCAATCATATCCCGTCGGCCGCTCCTCAAGGCGCACCGCCTTCGATCCATCCGTCCAGAATGGCTGCTATCAACGGAGAAATTCCTCCTACCACTACGGAAATTGCAGCAGGAGATGGCACGAACAGCGCGGCTGCTACTGGGTCTGTTAGGTCTAGAGAGGATGACGGGACAGAAGGCCCAGATGCGAAGAGAAGCAAAATTGAGAAGCTGCCGGATGGTCAACTGCATTCTGAAGAAGTTTGGATCGCCTCTCATCCTTATCCCATCACCCTTCAAATTCAACTTCCTACTATCGATGGCAAACCTGAACTGAATGGTTCTCTGTACGTTACTTTTTTTCTCCTTGCTTTGATCTTCCTTTGGGTGTATTGTTAGCTGATTATATTTCTTTTACATTGTAATCATTGACTCGTTTGAATATAATTAGGATTACCCTTCCAGCTCTTCCTCTCATGACGACGGTCGGAATCCTTCGAGAGAAAATTCAAGAAGCAACCCAGACGACTCTTACGCTTTCTAAGATGAGACTTGATCTACCGAACGGAAAAGTTCTCAACAACAAGAGTTCTCTTGCGAGTTTGAACTTGGCTTCTGGAGATTCACTCACTCTAGGAGTCAGAAAGTAGAGCATTAATCAACCGCGCTCATCTGTAGAATTCTTTTTCTTTCTTTCTTTCTTTCTTCCTTTCTTATGATATTTACTTGGCTACAAATCTTGTTGGTTCGAGCGGGGTCGAGGATGTTGACGATAAACTTCGGAGCGAGATATACAGGTGATCAAATCTCCTAAAAGTTCACCTCTTTGTATTTGATTGATTAAAAAACAAAATATACTTCGAATGTTCCCCTTCCTTCATTTGTCATTTTCCCCGTTCTTGATGATAAATGAAGAGTGAAATGGGCTTGATTGGAATTGTCCGTCTATCTTTCTTGTGTTGCATTTAACTTGCTCATCAATAAAAGACATGAAATGAATCTTCTATTTGAATTCTAAATGACTAGTCTTTGAGAAAGAGTGTTTTATGATTCCACCTACGTATTTACATATGTTTTGTCAAGATGAATGGAATCTCACATTTATCGCGCACAAGATCCTCACACGCCCAAGATACACCCGACCGACCAGGCATACAGCGGCAGGATGAGATTATCGTTTTGAAACGAAAGGGCCTCGAGAAGACAAGAAAAAACGACAGATAATGCGAATGGAATATACTGTCGATTTTCAAAAACATATTATTCAGTTTCAGAGAGAGACAAACAAAATAAAAAGTGTGAGAAACGAAAATGTTGAGTAAGAAATAGAAAGTCTTGCACTCACGTTGAGTGTCTCGACAACGCCGAAAAGCCTTAAGATGAGAGCCGGTCCGTAAACACCCACAAAGAAGGCCATGCTACCCTCGATTGTCTTTCCTGACGAAGATGACCAACGTCGTTTCCCGAACGACCGGCCTACAACAGAAGCCTAGATTGACGAATTTCAAAGAACGGATAGAAAAAGAGAAGAAAAAGGTCAATTAAGTTGTAGTGGTAGAAAGAAGTTGACTGCTTAGACGTACGATCGCATCCCCTATTCCTAGAGTCAGTACACCCACATAAGACATTATCGGCGACGGGCTATGGGAAAAAGAACGAAACCATCAATCAACATGAAGAAGGACACCTCGAGTGAACAGAAAGGAAGTAGAAAAATGAACGGACCCTTCCAACCAAACGCCCATCGCGCAGCCCGTCAAAAGATAAAAGTGACTCAGAATCGCAGTGCCTGAATCTTTATGATCGAGGAATTCGTTCAAGAACAGATGGACCGAGGCTCCAAACGGATATAGCGCGAAGTACCGAATATATTCAACGAAAACAAACGAGGCGAATGCAGCGGAAAATGCCAGATGAGTGAATGCAGGCTGAGTTACATACGTGGGTGAAAAGGAAAAGGATGTATTAGCATCATCATCAAACGAGCTCACAATGGCTGAGGAAGCAAAGCATGGAACTTACGTCAATGTATAACCCCGGAACAAACATAAGAACAGCAAGTCCATGAAAGAATTTTCTTCTGCCGTTTAGACTAAGCACTGGCACCCGACCAATCATTTCTCTGTAGCCTGATCCCGTCGGTTCCGTTGACCCACTCGATGGAGTGACTCCAGTTGACGTACTGCCTCTGCCAGCTGCACCCGTTTCATCGGCAGTATCCCCTTTTGGCTTTTCTTTCGATTTTTCAGTCAAACGCCCGTTGACTCCAACAGGCGAAGCTGTCCTAACTCCTCCTACTGACCCGATACCTTGCCGAGGGCCAGGACCAGATATCCCACTCCATATCCCTCTCTTCCTAGCTT
Organism: Phaffia tasmanica; assembly: GCA_014825565.1. Classification (NCBI taxonomy): domain Eukaryota; kingdom Fungi; phylum Basidiomycota; class Tremellomycetes; order Cystofilobasidiales; family Mrakiaceae; genus Phaffia; species Phaffia tasmanica. The sequence goes on along the minus strand of MVAI01000169.1, from coordinate 16,806 downwards.
TCGCCAGCTGCATCTCCCATCCTCCAACACTGATTCCAGCCAAAAGACCCCAGTATCCTAGAAGTGCTAACCGGGTCCACCATCTTTGGCCACTGACCGTCCAAAGAAGAACCCACATCCAAGGATCTCTCCATCCCAACTGCCACCGAGTCCAAGTTCCGACAGCGCCACCGATGATAAGTATCGTCCCACCGTAGAACCCGGCAGCGAGCGCTTTACGTTGGTACTCTTTTTGTTCGGGATATCGAAGTCGACGGACTGGTCTTTGAGAGATATATCGTGAAAGGACAAGGAGTGGAGAAAGAAGAATGCCGACCAGGAAAGAGCCAGGAAGGAGAGCGAGCTGAAAGATCAGAAGAGGAGTTGGAAGCCGATATGTTTGAAAATAGGCCGTCGTAAGGAACCGGAGAGAGACCTATATCAGGGAAAGCAAAAACATAAGTATTGTATCCAAATGACTGGACAACCAAGAAAAGAATCATATAAACTGACTCTAGCTCTCGTCAAGTTGATGGTTTCCATAAATAAAGCAGTGGAAAATTGGGAAACAATTCCCAGTTCCCCTAGTGTAAAGCCCTTTCGAGCAAGTCGAACACATACGTACATCGAAAATTGATGAAACAACGAAGACAAGAATATGTCTATAACACTGACACCTAGATATATACATCACCCCGGATCAGATGATTAGATCTTTTTTCTTTCTTTCTATATCTACAGAAATCAAAATAGAGGACCCACCATCCCAAAGAAGAATACCAAAATGGCTCATGAAGCCTTGTAATACGCCAAGAAACAGACTAACTCCAAAGGCAAGTGCGATCACGCTTCCTGTTCTTCTCCACTCGCTTTTTGGCACCCAATGTGGTGGCTTTACCTCATTACCCTTTTCCAAGAGTTTTCCTGCCCGTCGTGATGGATGAGACTCGGTTACCCTTCCTAGGGTAGATGAAACATCTGAGTGTTTTGACAGATGTTTCTGTTCTTGTCGTCTTGATAAGAGAAGATGCAAGAGAAGAACCAAGGAAATGACAGTAGACAGTGAAAGGAGAGACCGTCGAGATTTGACGAGAGCCTCCAAGGCAATCTGTGGATTTGAAGTCAAGACTGCGCATGGAAAGATAGAAACTGATGTGTTGACGGACAAAACTACCGGAGGTTCGACTAGCCATCCGGCCGGAAGCGCATCAGTGAGCTTGTCGTCTGAAAGCTGATGAAGGGTAGAGAGGAGTAGAGAAGCCGACAAGAGGGGGCCAAAGAGGAGTGATATCAAGGCGCCATCATCTGAACAGTCTCTATAGTTTCGTTCATCCGTTCCCCAAACGAACCCTTGAAGCCCGGCATAAATGTTTGATCCAGAGGCCGGCCTAGAGAGATGTTGGACATTGGATGATTCTTTGGAGGGCGAGTGAGCTCGATGTCGGGAAGAGGAAGATGCCGGTGTATTAGTAGCGGTGGTAGTGGATGCATTGTTTATTGCGGAAGGAGTCAATATAGTCGATGGGATTTGAAACGGTCTGTAGACAACGTATAATATGCTGAGAGCAACAATGGTGAGAATTTCTGCAAGAGGGTCAATCACGAATGATGGTTAACTTTGTCAATCAATCTCAGGGAAATCAAGGAAGAACATTAAACACACCCAATACTTTGTAACGGTCTTCGTTTCCTCCTTTGCGATAGAGTCCAGCTGCAGCTCCTAAGATTGGGAAGACGACCAAAATTGCTTCGCCCCATCTTCTCGTCAAACGAATTCTTAAAAACTTCAAGGGAAATATAGCTGATGAGGGTTGCATTGTGGAAGTATGACGTGGCCGGTTGCCCACAAGTGAGGTTGCAACTCCCCTGGATCTCGATGCCGCTGCTACCGTGTTGGATGCTGGATTCGGTTGCGGTTCCACCGAAGTTTGCAAAGGGGGTGAATCGACATAACTGCGTGGATGGGCGCTGACATGGCCTGTAGAATACAACCGAGAGGTATCAGGAAGTAGACCAGCTGAATGACGTTGGCTCGGTGACCAATCTCGAATGGGATGTGAGGGCTTGTCGACAGGGTTTTCGAAGTCGTCGGATGTGCTGCCACCTTCTCGGTCTGCAGCCGAAGTGTCTCCGGTAGTCCATCTAATATGGCTACCATTGAGCTCGATAGTAGAGTTTGATTGATGGTTAGTTGATCCTCTTCGTGTATATGAAGATTGCGCCCTGGGCCCAGCTTTGTGAGCATGGGTTCGATTGTGACTATGACCATGGCTATGTTTAGATCCAGTCATCGTGTTTGGTCTTCTCTGAGAACAGCCACCAGATTTGCCATCAGATGAGCCCTGACTGCCTGTGTCTCGTCTGCGAGCGGATGGACGATCATCATCGTCTGACGACGAGGATGCCTGAGTGGAAGGAGAAGAAGGTGCCGGAGAAGGAATGCGGATGTGCTTGTTGCCGGTCGGTTTGGTGTGAAGCGAGCTGGGGAAGAACCTCTTCATCTCGTTTGAAATGGAAATAATGAAAGACGAATACGAGTGTAAAAGTGATCGTCTGCAGACGAATATAGATATCTACTGAAGAGAAAGATTGTCTTCGTCTCCGCTGTGATAGTCGATGATGTTGGTATGTTGATGGTGAGGGGTCAAAAGATGTATACTGGGAGCATTGAAGATAAATGTCACCAACCATCATCAACCATCAGTCATCACTAATAATAGTAACAACCAACATCATGCCCGTTTACTTTGTGACTGCTTCATCTAGGGGTATCGGTCTTGAGCTTGTACGTCAGCTGTCCACAAATGCAGAAGTGACCATCATCGCTGCTGCCAGGAAGCCTACCGAGTCAGTCGGTCTGATGGAGATCGTCAAGAACGCGGGCGGCAGAGTCGAAACTTTGGAGTTGGATGTGACCAACCCAGCTAGTATCAAAGTGGGAGCCTCACTCTTCTCTATCTCTATATAGATGACCATGAGCTTATTCTTGTTCTTGATTTTTCCCAGGCTGCTGTCGATCAGATTCCAAAACTCAGCATCGTCAAGGCAAACAACGGCACGATCGATACCGTTCTGTATGGCTCATTCTTGTTTTATCCAAATTCCTCTGCTGATTTTTCTTTGTCTGGTATTATACTGACCGGTACCGACTGACATCCCTCATCTGATGAATTGTGTAGGCATGTAGCAGGAACTATGTCATCTGGCTGGAAGCCTGCAACTCGAGTGTTCGTGTTTCCTCTCTGTGCTGATTTGCAGGTGTCATCTCATCTTGCTGAACGTATATGAATGGATGGTGATATAACTTCTGATAGGTCTCTTGAAGAACTCGAATTAGATACCAAGACAAATTACCATGGACCTATTCTCCTCACCCTCGCCCTCTTACCTATCCTCACGATATCACCTCCTAAGCCATTGACGGCTAAGGTTTTGGTCATTTCCTCGCTCTTGGGTTCTACAGGAGCACTAGCCAAGACGGGCGACTATGCAGCCTGCTACTCTAGTACAAAGGTTGCGGTCAATATGTGGTTCCGAAAGTTGGCCATTGAAATCGCGACCGGTGCAGCCGGGGTTGATGCGAGGAATGGTGGTTGGTGCGTAGGCTGCTTGCACCCCGGACTTGTCAAGACGGTATGTTGATCCTGAGTTTCAAATCGACGCGAAAGGTAGCTTCATTAATATCCACTCACTTTGAACAATGGTTCTCATCACCTAGGACATGACCCGGATGAGAGGTGATATCACAGTTGAGGAGAGCTGTAGTGGATTGTACGTCTTGCAATAGTTTTGGTTCTTGGTTACTACTATCATCTAAAAACGAACAAATAAATCTGATCATCCTTCTTTGTCGGTGGAAACGTTTGTATAATATCAGGATCAAGGTTATTGATCAAATGTCTGAATCAGAGACGGGCAAGTTCTTTGACTGGCGAGGCGAGGAGGTTCCCTGGTAGAACTGCTAGAGTTTATCTTGAACATTGTATTTCGCTTATCCTCAGCTTCACACAACAACAACGACGTTGTATTTAAATGAATCGTTATACCCGTTTTCTGCCCAAGCCAACCTGAATACGTACAGAACAGAGTTTGGGTAATGTATGAATCGCAAGAAAGATCCAATAGAGGTCATCATCATTCTATCATAACGTGAGAAAGAAATCAGTCGCGTCCATCCAAAACACGCGTTCAACACTTTCTACTTCTTCCTCCTCATTCAAAACATTTGACCTCGTTAGCTATATCTTCCTTCTTCTTTTACATGGAACTGCCTTGGTCTTCGTAATGGGTGCCTCGAAAAAACGTTCTTTGGTATTGCCCACATCCAAGATCAATCGTCTGTTCAGGCCTTTCCTCTCAAAGATCTCTCACCTCCTCGCACTATATCCCACCTCAGCCCCATCATCCCCTTCGCTCAGAGCTACCGTAGGCTCTACTTCTATCAAGACATACTCACGCTCAACCAAGGCCGAACCGGTACCAGTTGTATGGACCGGAACTGCCAAGGGTTTACCGATATTCCAACCGGGGAAATGTATGAGACGCCGTCCACCGGGTCCGATTCCAAGAGAACTGGCTCCTATAGCTTCTCCAGCCTCGAGAGCGAAAGGGGCGGCGAAAGGAGTGGTTCCGATCGCTCATCATGCTGGAGTACCTCCAGGAATTGATATCGATGAACTTTCGTATGTTTCCCTTATTGTGTCTTGACTTTCCTCTGTCTTTCGAGTCTCTTCAAAGCGAGTTTCGGTCATGAAGCGTGATAGCTGAACGGTTTACACATCTTCCGGTCTCGTTACACTCTTTATGAATTAAGAAAACGAGTACACGGCGTCGTTGACGCTTTTAGGAATATTCTAGAAATTGCTTATCCTTTACAGAACGAAGGGACTTCATTTGAGCCACTTGGTGCTATCTGCGCACGGAGCGTAGGAGGAAATATCGAAGGCTGGATCAATGACCAGCTGGACGAAGAGTTGGGCGAGGAAGGACCTGGAGACGGCGATGATGCCGAACAGAAAAGGGAAGGACGGAGTGTCAGCCTGAGAGATGAATGGTGGGAGAGTATACCAGAACATTTTCGTAGGTAAGTTGATCTTCTTGGGACTAAACCTAGTCTCTCTCATCCAGCAGTCTTGATCATTTAGAGATACTGACGCATGGATCGTTTGTTGGCTTGGTATTCTAGATATGCTATCCCTGTCCATGCTCTTTCGATCCTCATCTATGCCGACATTCCGCTTCATAGTTTCTATGAACTGATTCTTGATGCCTGCATTAAACAATCTGCAGTCTACGAGGTGTGTGTATATATATTGTTTTCGGGAAAGTTGAGCCAACTGAGACTTTTCTAACTCATATCTTGGAGGGGATTTCCTCGCCCATCGTTCTATCTTCAGATCTCTCTAGTTCTGCCTCACTTGCTTCTTCAAGCATACATCTTGCCTTCTACGCTTCATCCACCTGGTTCCTCCTACCTCCCCACACTGGCTCGCAAGGTTCCCTCCGTGGAACATCCCCTCTCTGACAGCTGGCCCCAGATTTTGTCTAAATCCATCATTCGTCTTCATCGATGGCTAGATGAAGAGGAAAAAGCAACTTGTTTACCTTTCGAATCCGAGTCACGTGAAGTTCGTTGGCTGGGTGCTCCGATCGATGGCTTGATACGAGATGGTCCGAAGAAGGATAGTTCTGGCGCTGCCTTTCTCGTTCATCTCCTCACTGGGTTTCTCGAGGAGATCACTCCAACAAGTCCGCCTCTATCCGATAGGTTTGCTGTTCGGTTGAGCTCTTGGATACAGTACCAGATATGGCTCAGCAAAAAGTTGGGCGCTCAAGAAGATTCAGTCGCAATCGCCAAAGAAATTGACGAGTCGCTTGCTCAGCTGGCTGCTCTTATGCGCGAACGTCTTCCTCCTTCGACTTCCGAAGTTCTTTCTGGTGCGCTCCTAGCATTAGATCTTCATGTTCTTTGTTCAAATACTCCAATGGTCGAGAATAGACATTGTGTCTCAACGATATCAGACAAACCATTTCTTCCCGAAGACACCATCGATCCAGATACTGCCACTTTCATACTTTCATCCCATTTGACTTTGTCGACTGTATATACTCTATCATCGTGTCTTCGAACATTTTCCCTTCCCAATCTTGAATTCGCTGTCCTTCGATGTGCCATGGACGAATACGACCGACTCAGTATATTTGACAGGAAATCCAAATTGTCGGCTGACGACAGGATTCTCCAAGCATCTGAGTGGGAAAGTCTGCGCGATTTGACGATCTCATCCGAGGCCCGATGTGCAACCCAAGTGACTGCCACGCCTGCAAATGCCAAGAAGGGAATCCGATGGGAAGAACTTGTCGGAGACTGGGTCGAAGTCACACCGGAGGACTTCAGACCTAGCCGAACGGTCAAGAGAAAGGATCGACGTCCTAGATCTCCATCTATCACATCGGACATGTCGGAGAAGGAGAACTCTGAAGACGGGGATCGAAGCGAAACGTATGGATCGAGAGCATTCAGTCTGAAGTCTAGACGAAGATGTCAACCGGCCATTCGTCCTGATTCTCTCTCTCTCTCTTGTTCGTCCTCTGATTCATCGTCGTCGTCTTCGATCAATCGATCAATATGTTTTGAAAAGAAGACTCGACAAAGCGGCTATACCCCTCGTATTAGCCCACGTTCTAATTTTTATAACACCCACACACCGAAGTCCACAACCACCCAACGACGCGCACTTTATTCGCCATATGTGCCTCCCTCATCCCCCTGGCTCCGGTCGACCAATCGAATCCCTCGATCGACCATCTGCCCTCCACTCTCACCCGCTCCGAGCCGTCCTTCCAAACGACAAATCGTCGCTTCTCCAAGCTCTGCTCGGATCTCCTCTCTGAAGACGGCCAGACTACTATCTCCTCCAAGAATGTCTGTCATAAAAGAAACGTTTATGACCCGTATGGAAGTACACCCAGAACCAAGATCGTGCAAACAGACGATGGTAACACTGAGAGATGCTCGAGACGAGGAAGAAGAGAGCTCGGACGAGATGGATCTATTCATGGCGGACTCACCAGTGAAACCACTTCGAGTGTCGACCAACAACAAGAAATCTCATTTTTATACCAGCAACACAGTTCTACCAGAATCGTCGTTTTCTGGTTCACACAAGTTGAGAAAAGGCGTGGAGAGGAAGCAAGCAGGAAACCCATTCAGGATGACGTGTCCGAGAGAGGTCCTCGATAGTTTTTCAGATTTGTAGATAGATGGCGAAGAGAGAAAAGGACGCGTGTGCATGCTCTGTAACTTCTTTCCCAAGGCTTTGACGATGTCTTTTCATGACCACCCTTGTTTTAGTAACCTTTCCTTCTTTTTCTTCCTAGTGCTAATTATCTTGTGTAGCATTTATTGTCCATGATGTTATGTAATGGTGTTTTCTTTTTTGCATGTGCAAAGATAGACGCTTGTCTTGTGTTAAGTAGGAGAAATGTATCATCGAAAATGATGGACTCCGTGATATCTCTTAGTTTACATGTTATACTTTTCTTTCCGTCTATTGAATTTCTAAGCACCTATGATCGCGCTCTCGGCCGCTTCCTTCTGCTCTCGTTCTTGAACACCCTCGATCAGTGACTGAGTCACGACAGCGTGAATGTCCTTCGCTTTATTCATCAGAGTGTCCATCACCTATGTTTCGGATTTCAAAAGAGACACCAAACAGAATCACAGACAAGTTCAGTCAACGCATCAGTCTCTCGTTTTGCCGAAATGAGTTGGACAAAGACAAGAAAAGAGAAATGGAGAGAAGAAGAGAGGACAAAACTGACCTCAACAAGCTTCTCACTACCGATCTTTCCGGTTTGCCAAATATTGGTGATTACACCAAGAGCGGGCATGCACGCCAGACTCACTCGGGAGGATGCCAAGAAAGACTCGTGCGAGGTCGGATCGAGATGAAGTTTCGAGCCGATCGTTGCCTACCAAGTATTCAGAATGAGGAGCGTCACAATATCAATCGGAGGTCAAGATGGGTTCTCTGCAATTTCTTAGGTAGTCAAGGTTAAAGAGAAAGAAATGCATACCGAGCTGACACCAACAACCAAGCCGCTCATCTCAACCGTACCACCTACAGCAGCTAAAGCAGCCCCTGCTACTGTCGCACCTGCACTAACTATACCTTCCATCCCATCAGACTCTAGGACAAGTAAGTAGACGTCCAATTGAGATTTGGGGAGGAGGTGCAAACGAAGAGCGGGTAGAAGAGACTGGCTAAGCAAAGTAGCAGGTGTAGGAGGTTCAGTGTCCTACATCATTCGAATCCAGATCAAATGCAAACAAAGAAGAATGAGAAAAGCTTAGCAGAGGTCTTTGTGTCCGGCAGCGCTTAAACCCCAATATGAAAGTACATACCCGAAGAGGAAACCGACGAGGGTCAGACGCGAACGGGGCGTATTTGACTTCGATATTAAGAACTCCAGAAGCAGAGTAAGGAGGAGGTTTGGGACGAGGACCATATCTGTGTTTGAGGAATTATCGTACGTGAGTTGATATTCTGAGATATGTAGTATAGGCTAAGAACGTTCGAGTTCCCACTCACACAGCACAGGCAATCTTGGTGTTCTCCATCTCGATGTAAGCCGATCCATTGGCCTGACTGATAAGTCCAGTCTTCAGGACTAAGTAAACGGGTTCAGGATGGAAAGTACATGATCAGGCTCAACCGTCAGAAAATCTATCTATTAGCAACCTATTGCTATCAATTACAGAGAACAACACGCACAGACAGGCCGGATTTCATCCGGATTGCGATCCTGTCGTTGGTATGCCAAAGCAGCCTCTTGGAGAGAAGCGAACGGAACCGCGGTCATATCTGCATTTGAAGTCGAGGACGAGGACGAGGCTGCAGGTTGAGGCAACTCATCCTCATAAAACGGTGGAAAAGACACCTCAGGTCCATTAACACGTCTTCGATCGAACAAACTGGTCGTCATGATTCAATTCTATATGGTGGATAGTGAGTTAATCAGAAGGCTGATATGCTTGATGGTGGTTGCAAGTGGACAAGTTTGCTTTGAAATTATTCGTAGTGTTTCTTTCAAATCCAATACAAAATTGATTAGACAAAATCGTAATCGAAAATCGTCAATTTATACTAATACTCCAGTAAGTTTCATCTTTCTGTATAACATCTCGTTGTTGATGATGATTGCTTAGCAATAACCATCTACCGATGCTTCTCTTTCTCTTTCACTTGGATAGCGATGCCATCTATCTTAATTTATTTGACTTGATGACTCCAATGCAGAATTCAAGTCTCTTCAATAAGAATTGTTCGAAGAAGTCAAGACAAGCAGCGAACTCTGTGATGTTTCGCACCATCCGGGACTATCAACCATTCCCCACATGTATCGTCACATCCGCGCTCAACATGTCTATCGAGTCTATCCCTGAGGAAACAATATACAGCATCAGGTATCATCTAAATATTCAGACGACCATGCATTCAACTAGGATCAACTGTTAGCACAGATAGTTGAGGATAATTCATTATCGGATAGAGAACAGAAAGAAGGAATGTTTCCATGACAACCTGATGACGTTTGTTTCTAGAGAACTCGCCTACACTTGAGATACCTGCCTCGGTTTCTCTACGTCTTTGATCGTTCATACCATCTCATATACCTATAAATCCGTGTTGATAGATCGCAACATGTTCTCCAGATCCAGTCAGGCCGCTCCGGCTACGGTGGATAGTACCCTTGAACAGATTCCAACCTTCAATCTTTTGGTGATTGACCCCTCTTCAACAGTTCCAACCGATATTCTTCCGGTCATGCTACAGTCCATCTTTGGAATCAACGATCTGGTGCGTTCGAGAGTTCTGCTTATTGAAACTTGCGTGATGAATGCTTGATGTTGCCTTTTGAATAACGTCTTTGATCTGGTTTCTTCAGCATCTTGGTCCTCATTCCGATATTGCGACTTTTTCAAAGTCTCCAGCCAATATACGAGTTGCCATCAACTTTACCTCTTCAACGACTACAGCCAACAAATACATCCAATCGACCTCTCATCTTCCTCTTGGTCAAAGAGTTCATGCTGTTTGGTTCTTTGTTTCTTCGGAGATTCACGAATCCCAACTGACATCTTTGGCCCAAGACCTCAAGTCCATTGCTGGTTAGTAGTGGAGCGGATAAACAAGCATAAATGGGCTATGGTTACAGGTACTGACTTGATCATGTGTCTTCGGTTTTTCCTAATGCAAATTCAGCTACAACTTTGGGGCTATCTGCTACTTCTGACCAGAACTTCAGAGATGTATCTCTAGCTTTAAGACATCAAAAAGTTGAACATCCCTTCTTAAACATCAATGTCTCGGGTATGTTGTCTCTCATTTATACGTACAATCTCTTGAACCTGACCGTCCTTTCCCTTTTGAACCCAGATCCATCGTCGTTGGCAGCTCTTTCAAAGAGTACAGAGAATGCTCTAGTTGCTTACCCCGAGCTGCGGTTGTTGTGGGTAGCTGCTCAGCGAATCAGTCGAGATGAAAAGGTACATTCGAGTTTCCATATGTTCTTACGGGTGACTATCAAAAGCTCATATGAATGATTTTGCGCTTTGCAGGTAAACACATCGATCGTCAAGGGTATGAAACTATTTCTAGTCGCTGTAGGAGCATCTGCTCAACCTATTCCTGTCAGTCTCTTTCTCTTTCTCGCTGAAATCAGTTTGCTGTAATTTTAAAGAGAGAACAAGCTGAATATATCCATGTCTGATAGTTCGTAGGCGGAGCTACCGGAGTTACGGCCCTTGGTCTTCTTCAAAGAGACATTGTTGATATCTACAACTTTGAAGATCCGGGAAGAGTAAGCCATTCTTTTAACTGTCTTAAAGTCCTCAGACGTTGAAACCTATGATTCGTTATAGGTCCTGTTTGGAAAAATGCTTGGCAATCTGTTCTTTGAAGTGGCTACTGCGCTACCTGTCAAGTGGCTCGTTTCTGCGGTTGGCGTGAGCGAATCTTTTCTATCTTCTTGCTTTATGTGAATTTGTCAATGAGTCGGCATCGAATCACAATTCACACGACTTGATTTCTGAGAATTCCAGCTGTCGACCATATCTGGTCTTTGGGAGAGTAGTGCAAGCGCGAGAGGTATCATGATGGCTATAGCCGGTATGTCTTTACGACCATCACTTGCTACAACGATGTGTTTTGACAACTCTCCTCATGCTATCAGATCTGGTCCTGGTACTTGACGCACTCCTGCTTCATACCCAATATCTCTCTCCGACATCAACGAAGATCACGACTGAAGAAGTTCAGAGTGTAATCAAACGATACGAGCAGGGCCCTCCTACTACTGGTTCCAGCCTCATCCCTGGCTTTCTTCCAGGCTCAAAGAAATCCGCGGAAAGACCCGGAACTGGATCTCCCTTTTTTTCGAGGAGCTTAGTCCATCAGGCTTTAGGAAGAGATAACATCGGGACATTCAATGTCTGGAAGAGCTTCCGTACGTGGGATTTGATTTCTGCTCATTCCCTCATTTATTATGTCTCAAATTCAGGTCTTTGGGCTGACTCAGTCGTTCTTTCTTGATGTTCTGCATATTCTTGGATCAAATTGTAGAGCGCAAAGAAGCCCAGAAATTCTTAACCGAAGTTATTGAGTCAGTTCGCTTTCTCTTTCATTTCAACTTCGTTCTCATCACTGATTTTGTCCTCCTTGGCTCTTTGATCTCAATCTTCAGGAAACATCGATTCCGGGGCTAATCATTTTATTCTGTTTTGTTTTTGTTTATTCCTCTCTTCTATCTTTTTATATATGCTGTGTTTCATTTCGTCTCCATATTGACTATCACGACAAAAGGCGGAAGCTAAGACGGCTAAGAGAAGGTGTACATGAAGGTTTAGGGTTAGGTGACGTCATGAACAAGTCCGTCAAGCTAACATAATACACTCAACATTTACATAGCCACCAGTTAACCCAAGCCTTCATCCTCTCGACGCAATTCTTCCTACTACCAATTACCTTCTATAAAGAAAAACTTCATCAGAGCGGTTCTTGAAAAATGGGTACGTACGCTTGTGTTAAAAATAAATCGTATTCATCATGATTAATGTTCTTTGAATGCTCCCAGCTTGTGTTCCCATTGTGAGTGTTAAGATAACTCTTCCAGCGCGCTCAAATCGAGGTTGAAAGAAGAGCTCATTCGAATCGGAAGTCGACCTTTACATCGTTTAGCTCGTCGGTTGTTCCACCAAAGTATGTGTCTTTTGTACATTTGACATTCTGGTTGGTGTGTTTATTGACGGCTGAACGGGAGTGTCTTTCAAATTAGATTACGTACATCCAGATTCTCACTGTCTTTTCTCACCTATGGAACTCTTGGCCTTGAGAGAACGAATACTCATTCGACTATCTTTTTGGCACTTCATTTTCTTTTTGTTTTTTATCGTTTACTCTACGTATTTCTTGGAATATGGATCGGGCGGATGAGACAGTCAAGAAGATGGAGACAACCCACCTAGGGTTTGTGCGAAATGTAACAACGGTATGTTTTCATCCTCATAGTTTCTTCTTCAGATTGAGTGAACGGGATGTTGATCTTGGGATCGGATTTGACTATTATGTATCAGCTTCGGTCTTGAAGTGCAAGGTACTATCTTTGCATCCAACTCCTACTCTCAATGTCGATTGGATCATTAACAGAATTGATATAATGTGCTACAAACTAGAGTCGAACATGGTTCGAGGCGTTCTGCGTCCCGCTCTTCCCGTTCACAAATTCTGTAAGTTGTTATCCATCCTTCCTTGTAATTTTCGTTTCGCTTCTTCTCTTCTTCTTCTTGTACCGTAGAAAAGAACGGGACGGACCAGGATCTGACTTTCTTGTTTGCGTCTGGGCGTTTGGTGGGAGATAGCATATCTATAGATGTTCGATCTGTGGTTCGTTCACAAATCTTTCCGTCTTTATCATCCGCTTTCCTTTCTCTTTCTTTCATCATTCATGCTAGTGGATTTTTACCAGACTAAACTCTTCTTTGTTTCTCTCTTTGCATTCTATAATATTATTGTCATACAAACAACAGGATGGGAAGTTAAACAGAACGCAGGATTTGAGCCTCCTGTTGCCGGTCGCCAACCGTTCGTCTTCTCGTTCTTCTCTCCATTTCTCTTTTCCACTAGCATACTCATATTCGATCTATCCCATGACCTTCTGCGTTACGCCTTGGCTGTACTGAAATCAACGAACGCTCAACACTAGACAATATCAACCAGGGCACGCGCCGAACCCCAATCAGGGATATCCACCCAATCAGGGAATGCAGTATAAGTCTCATTAGTGCAGCGATAGGACGAAGCAGGGTGGGTTGGATGTATGTTGTATAGCTTGAGTTCCTGGTCTCTTGAGCCTCTATGTTGCCGATCTTCCCTTTCTCTTGAATTCAATCTTTCTACCTCGCGCGAGCCTGATCAGATCGATAGATTCCTAGTGAAGAGGGATGTTTTCTTCTTCCTCGTTTATATGTACTTTTCTGGCTTCGTCCCCTCCATCTGTCTCGTTCTCCTCTTGCCATCAGGAGATGTTTGAATTCACATGGATCATGTATGTACAACCTATACTTACATAAAAACTTGGATCATAAACATAGAGACAAGGAAAGAGGCTTGAGGTCTGATTGTGGAAGGAATATGTTACACTCGTGTGAGAACGATATAGACAGAGGATCATCAGATGGGGAATTAAGAATTGGCATAAAAAAGAGACATGGAGCAGAGGGATGTCGTTGAAGATCAGGCTGAACGCGATATAAATCCGGTGTCGCGCCAAACGTTGATCCATTGCGAGATTCTGCCGCATCAAAGAATAGGATTGTCAGTTTTCCCACCCGATTGAATCATCCTCGTCGGCCTCTACATATTCTATATCTCAGGTACAGAAATGAATGATTGAGAGAGAGAAGAGAAGAGAATATACGTACATGCGATGATCGACTGGCCGAGAGTTAGCCAGCGTAGGTGAGACCTTGACTGTCTCTTTGACATCTCCCTTAGCGACCGGATTTCCGGTTTGAGTATACATCTCTGAAACACCGAGCACATTTTCATTTCCCCCAACGAGTCAACAAAAGAAGGGTGAAGTTTGAATATATCAGTCTTGCTCGAGGAAGATTGATACCCAGAAGATATAGAGGAAAGAACAAGAGAAAAGTGGAACAAACTATTGTAGTAATCAATCAGTAACCTCGTCGGATTCTCAATCTCTCCCTCCTTCTTCCTTACCAAATCGACCCAGGTTTCACCCTCAACGACATTAAACTCAAGTCCTTCTTTTTTAAGTGAGCTGAGCACCTCGTTCCATTCTATCGATTCCGGCTGCAACACATGAAAGCACGGAACGGCCGTTTGTTGGGATGGTTGAGTGATCGTAGAAGCCGTGTTGGGTGGGGTAAGTGCACATTCGAGTATTATCTTGGCGCATTCATCTATCGGTAGCCAGGCTCTGTTGAAGAAATTATTAGGAAGAGCGCCAATCGTATCAGCCGACTTTTTGGGGGTAGAAAATCAAGTGGGCAAACATCAATCAGTCTAATCTCTTCTAATTCATGCAGGGAAAGGAGGAGGCACAAGTCGAGGACGAGGACGAACTTTGATAAGAAGTGGGATGGCCTCTGTCTCGTTCCAGACTCCATTCTTTCCGCCGACGATCTGACCTACTCTTAGGACATTCACTCTGAGCCCATTTTCACGGTGCGCAATCTCACAAAGCCTCTCAACAACCCACTTGGAACTAAACCCCCGACGTACGTCCTAGGTCAACTCATCTGTTTCCTTGAAAGATTAGGTTATAGGTAAACGAAACCGATGTAACTCACCATGCATAACCCATGGGCATGCACAACTCGGGTCCAAGGACACGTTCTGGGATGGCACCCCACTCTTCCTTCCAACCAAATACAGTAGAAATGGAGGATGAGAAAGAAAAGGAAGCAGGTTGGTTCTTCTGCTGCAGGGAGAATTGAATCAAGTTGTGCGCGCCTCGGATCAGTGATTCAAATGATTGAATATGCTTGTTGAAGTTGACGCTCCATGCGAGCTTGGGATGCGAAGAAGACATCACACTTAGCATTTCGGTAAAGAAAAAGAAAAGAGAAAGGAGAAGTAAAGAAAAGAGAGAGAAAGAAAGAGAATACATACGTGAAGAACCATAGTAACCTTGTTCTGCAACTCTTCAAAAACATCCTTCGACAAGCCTAGATCCTGCCTAGTCAGATCTGCAGCCCTACATTCCACCCTAGCATCGTTCCGTTCAAACAAAGGTAGCCTTCTAGTCTTCAGAGATTCCAACACCCGGTCTGTTGCCTCGCCGTCTGAAGAAGCACGGACGAGACATGTAATTCGGATCGAAGGGTCTTGTCTGGCGAGGAGGAGAGAGAGCACGTTGGCGCCTAGAGATCCTGAGGCACCTGTCAAGACGACCTTTTTTTTGCATGTGTGTCAGCAAAAGATATTTTGAGGCAAGTTGATACGAACAGAATTAATGGACGAAGGGGAGAAGGACACACTCGAGAGAAGGAAGGACGTTCAGAGGACCGAGGGCTTGAACCTTCGAAGTTCCTGTATCTTTCAACCAGAGCCAGCTGCTCTTTCTCTCTTTGTTTGGCTTTCTCGGTTTCTGAGCTCGGATCTAGGTCGGTGGAGTCTTGGGAGCTGGTCAGGTAGGCGGCAATCTGCCGGATGGTTGGATTTTCGAATACAAAGTTGGAAGAGAGCTCAAGACCTTCCAAGTCAAAAGTCTTGTGTGTGTGATGCGAGGACTTTTTCATCAGATTTCTATCGTTACTCGATAGTAAATAAATGAAAGAGACATACAAGTTTGATCTTTGACTTCACGATCTCTGTTTGTAGACTGCTGAGACCGCATTCGAATAGATCGTCATCCCTTCCTATACTTGTCTTCTTCGATTTGAGCAAGGCAAGAACAATGCCCGTCAACCAAGACTCAAACTGCTCACTCGACCGGATCTTTTGTCTTGTTCCTCCATCATTCCCCCAGTTGGCTTGACCGACTCTCTCGAATCGGTCGTAAGCGGCTTCGATCTCTTTCTCAAAAGCAAGGTACACCTTTCGACGCAAGATAGATCCTTTATCACTCTTGGGCACGAACGTCCCCTCCGGGAGAATAACGACCATCTCTGGTAAAATGGTTGCATGGGTTGGGGAATCTGCATTGGCAACGTCCAGAGCTGATTGGATGGCATGTTGGAGCTCTGGTTGAGAGAGTGAGTACGAAAGGGAGTTCAAGCTGATGAGAACGCCAAGATGTGAGCGATATTCCCCAAAGACGATGACGTCCTTAACATGTGCGCTGGAAGCGGTCAAATTATTTTCGATAGGCTGTAAAGATGATTTGGTCTTTCCGGTGTCAGTTACAAGTATTGAAATACTCGGAAAGAAGGATATGAAACTGACAAGAAGGTTGATTTTTTCTCCGTTGACAAGAGCTAGAACATCATCTAGCCTTCCCACATGAGCCCAAGCGCCTTGGATATCCGGATGCTAAAGGGACAACAAAGGAAGATGAGCCAAGATTGGTTAGGTATGGAAACCAAGGGAAAAGATCAATCTTGAGGAAGGGGAGACACACCTTAACAAAGAGGTCACTTGTAGCGTAATCTCCGTTTGGCCGATTATGAGCGGTCAAGGAGCGCCATGTAGGCTGGTTTGGGTTATGTGCGTTAGATCAAAGTAACTCTAGCAGGAATAGACGAGCAAACACATAATACGATAGAACATAAGGTAGGAAAACAAGACTAAAAAGGGA
>MVAI01000168.1:0-41104 GCA_014825565.1 Phaffia tasmanica | reverse complement strand
GTTCATATCTCCGACCTTGTACATCGTCAAGGGTATCTCTGGTTTAGGTCTCGGAATATTGCATCTTGTATCTTGTATTTCGGAATCTGACTAGGATGCATGAAACTCATTTGATTCAAAAGATTATCAACTTCAGACTAGTCTTTTCTATGTACGTTGATTTACTATCCGACTGGGTTTAACCTATGTTACAGTTCTCTTCTCTTCTCGAAAAGAAAAGACCTTCTCTTGCCCTTCCATCTCTGACCGCACTCATGACTCGTCTGGCAAGTTCTTCTCCAGGTCCACTTTGGGATTCCTGTCTCTATCCTCGTCGAGGTCAACCGGCTTTGCCGACCCGAAAATCGAGCCAGCCAACGTACTCTCCGTCGATAAGCCGACGAGAGATGAATCCCTCGTCATCGTCGAAGAAGGATCCGTCTTGGCTTCTGCCGAGGCCATCGGGCTCTTGAAACCTGACGACTGGTTAGATTCCTGATTGTCTGTCGGCGACGAACCAGGCCCGTCCGTTGGGCTGACGGTTCCGTCTCCGGTCGGTCCCGATGGTGGGCTATCCAGAGGGAGCTCGGGAGCCGACCGGCCGGCCCACCGCTCGCCCCAACGAATGATGGAACACACAAGGAGGAATCCGATGAACGCCACTCCTGCCGACCAGGTGTCTGCCCAGCCCACGCCGATCTTGTTGATTAAAGGAAGGATCCCGGCTGTTGCTGCGGCAGAGAAGGCACTATAGACGAGACAAGAAAGTGATGGATATCGTCAGTTTCAAGAAGATCTCTTGGAAAAGAAGAAAAAAAAAAGGTAGATACTCACTATCGCATACAATTATTGACCGCTGGATTGAACAATCAAAGTAAACCCATATAGAACAGCATTGAGGATGAAACGTTAGCAAAGAAAGAAAGAAAAAAAACAACTGTAAAGTCACATAGACGAGGGAAAGGACGAACCGATGACTTCTGCCGAGCGACTTTGCAGACAATCCACACAACTTATTGATGAAAAAGACGAAGGATGAAGAGTCAATATCTCAGCTAATTGGGAAGAACAGCATGCAAAATGAAAAAAAGAACAAAACAAGAATGATCCAACGTACTAAGTGTTTGCGCTCGAAAAGACCAGCATAAGACCGAATCCGGACACAACTGAATATTTCACGATCATCGTAGTTGATCAGCACATACCACTTCATTTCGTCTCAAAGAAATCGAAAGATAAGAATGGACAAACACATAAAGATACAGGGAGGAGCGATTCCACCTGCGCCTGTTTGCATGGTCCAACCTGCTCCAATAATTGAAATGGGGAGGAGGATCCCTCTGTTTGGTCATATCAGGAAATTCAAAAATTCAAAAACAAGATACATCACAGCTCGTCAGCGCAAACAAAGAAATGGAGAATACGGTCAACACGAAATAAACTATAGTGCGAACCCTCCTATCAATGTAGAGTATAATCTATCCTCCGGCCGTCCTGTTATCGACAAAAATATATATATAGCAACACAAACATGATCAGTCTATCTCTTGAGATGAGAACAAGCATAGACGAGCAAAATCAACAGGGCTCCTCACGGTATCCTCTTTTGTCGATATACTTCCGCACCACCTTATCTGCATACAGGCCCCCGACTCGACTACCAATGATATTACCCACTCCTTGAGGAAGATAGAGTAAACCAACGATGGCGCTGTTTGTAATTCCATAGCGAGGTTGCTGTACGAAAGCCGATGGATTCTCAATTCAGTATTTCACACAACAAAGGATATCGGCCATTGCCGAAGAAAAGGAGAAGAGCAGAATCACCATGGTAGTTGTTATCGGCACGACAAGCACATAGGTTGTCATCAAGACCAGTGAACTATTCAAACTCTGAGTTCACACAAGAGTAAGGACGGTCCCAGGGTATGTCAACAAACGATTACACGAGGACGAAAAAAGAAAGAAAACAGGTCAAATGAAGGACGTACGGTAAACATGATGTTTGTGTATCTTAAAAGGCCAACGCTCCGTAACGGATTAAACCAGTACATCACAAAATTCTTATTAGTACGCTGTTTGGCAAGCGTGTGAGGGGTTGGGCCGTGCCAGGTCTCAGGACTGGAAGGAAGACGGATTGGGCCAAGGTGGTTATCAAGGAAAAGAACAGATCAGGATGATGAAAGGCGTCTGCGAGAAACGAATGGATGCGTACAGAAAGAAAAAGATGAGAACCAAGGCAAACCCACCGGCACCTGCCAGGAGGTATTGAGTACTTCTCCATCCAGGAGTAGTGTATTGCTGTAAGAGACTAGAGGGATAAATCGAGAGGAAAACAGAAGTTAGAAGATTGATGGAAACGTATCGACCATGAAGGATGATCTCAAAGAAATAATTAAAAAAAGTGTTACGAATATCAGTCTTACCCTGCAAACAACGGCGCTAATGCCGGGCCCACTAAACAAGACACAAGATCGATTGGACAAAAAAAAAAACAAGGTCACTTGATGAGTTCTTTGCAAAATAATCACATTCTCCATTTTTCTTAAGACTTACTGACTGCTCCGAGGTAAAACAAGCCCATAGCGCTTGCTCTCTCGACAGGCGCATATATGTCGCCAATCGTGCCTGCTCCAACACTCAACACAGCAGACCCACCTGGAAGAGGCGTAAGTTGCATAGGGGAGAAGGGTGAGAAAGTCGAACAAATCAGGAGACAGCGAGCAGAGACGGAGAACTTACCGATGGCCTGCAGACATCTTGTGGCTATCAGACTGGCCAAATTATTGGAGAATGAGCATCCGATGCTCCCTCCGATAAAAATTGGAAGCGAGGTCAAGTAAACGTTCCGTCGACCATAGAACCCAGATAAAGGAGCCCAGATAAGTGGAGCTGAACCGAGGAACAAGAGCTATTTGGACATGAAAAGCAAGGCGCAAAGAGATGAGTACAGCGTTTTAACGCGGTGGGACAAAATGACTCTTCGAGCATTCACAAAGGACGCACAAAGATAGCGACGGTATAGTTGATGACTTCTTTCGTCGTGTTGACGGACTCGGCCACATCCGGGATACTAGGAAAGAATGAAGCCGAGGCAAGTGCTGGAAAAAATTGGAAACCAGAGAGGCAAGTCAGATCGTTCGTACAGGTGAATCAATAGGGTTTCACATCGAAAGAAGAAACCAAAACGAACGAGATAGGAAGGCGGCGAAAGATACGAGAGCAGTGATGGCTCTCTTGCGCCGTGCTATCGAGAATTTAGAGAACGTCGAGTTTGAGCAAGTCCAATTAGCCTGTTTTGAAAGAAATAACGGAAGACACAAGACCAGACGAAGCAAAGACGAACAAGAAAACTTGAGGTAAATATCGTATGGATCGGTTGGTCCTTGAGCCATGTCTTTATGTGGTGGACCAGGCAGGTCTATTAATTTCTCAGGGTCTGACTCTGACTCTCGGACTAGGCCGAGTGAGGCCGGTCTCTCCGACGGTGAATCCTTTTCAGCTGCCATAGATGGGATATGATCAGTAGTGAAGTCTAGAAATCTCTGTCTACGATGAATGTTGATGTTAGATCTAAGATCCTTCCTTCTTCTTTTGATGAACTTGATAGGAGAAGGTGAGTGGAAGAGAGAGAAAGAGAAAGCTGATAGAAGAAATCCAATGCCCAATTTTCTCGTCGGGTGTGGCCGACGGGAGGATAGCAAAGTGTGAAATTTACTAGTCAGCTGAACTATGTACGGCCTAATCGAATATTGGGTTACTACCTCAATCCGGACTTGGCCGGGCTCGGTGCCCAAGTTTTTAATCTTTTCTCATCCAACATACGATCGATATCGTACGGATTAAGAAACAAGTGCTCCTCTTTATCATGCCACGAGGTGCAGGCACGAAAGAAAAGGATGATTCGGAAGAGGAAGACTTCATGTCGGATGCCTTTCTTGCCAGTATACTTCCTTCGGCTACATCATCCAAACAATCGACCCAGTCAACATCTTACAATGATAGACGGAAACAAGCCCAAAAAGCGTCAGAAGCTCGGAACAAGGCCAACGCTCCAAAGAGCTTCAAACAGCTTCGAGAGGATGAGGAGGAACGACGGAAGGAGGGTTTGAAGAAGAGTCTGTTTCAAAAGGAACAAGAGGCTGGTAAAGGACCGAGTAAAGCGTTGAAGATGATGATGAACATGGGCTTCTCAGTTGGCGATGTTAGTTGTTTGATCTGCTCTTGCTCTCATTATCATTCTGTTGTTGAATCACAAGACGAGACAGCTCATCAGCCAGATTTTTCAATGGTCTATCTTGAATAGAGTCTGGGCAGACAGCCGTCTGAAAAAATTATCGAATCTGGTCCTGATTCTCCTTTAATTCCTACCGATTCCAAAGAGACTTCAAACAAAGCCGAGACTATAACGAGGGGTATAGATAATGCCAAAGAAGAAGAGGAACCAGAATTTGGAGGGATTGGCCGTTCGAAGCGAAGGAAGTTAGAGAATCCGGCAGAGTCGAGCCCTTCGCCTGGATCTATCGTCGTATCCACTCTTAAAAATAGGCTGGAACCTTTGGGGATTAAACTTTGGGCAGGTTCGTCTTGACGTTATCTGATCCTTTTCTTCTTCTCTCTATATCGTCCTTCCGTAACAATGATTTCCTGATTCTCTGGGCGATCATGATGAGTTAGGTCGAAAAGGTCTGGGCGCTCAATCAAAAGCTCCGCCTTCTCCGTCAAAGCCGAAAGCATCGGACACGGTCTCGCCTGTTGTCCCGCTCGATGCATATGCTTATAGGTCTCGTCAACAAATCGAGGTTTGTTTGGCCGTTTTTTCCCCTCATTCTGGTTTCTTGGATGATTTCTTCCCTAATTCTCGAGAGAAACAGATCATTAATTTAAGTTTCGTCGTCTTTCTCGTCTTATCGACTGCTCTCAGTACGAAGAACGAAAAGCGGAGAGTCAACTTCGCAGCGCCCGTCAAACGGTCATCGAGCTCGACGAACGAGCCAATCGAGGCGTGAGCTTTTCTTTTTTTTTTCTTTTTTTTTCCTTCTCTTTTGGACGGGTTGGTTAATCTTGTTCTGATTGCATGTTCCTTTCTTTTTTTTTCTTTTTTCCTCTTGACCTCGGGATGAGATAGTTCTCGATCCTCCATTTGGACCCATCTTATCTCCCGTCGTTCCCACCTCCATTGATCGAATGTCTCAATGCGCCTTCACAGTCTCCCGACGAAGGCAGATCCGACTGCCTGGGTCATGATCTTGATAGTGCTCCCGAGCAGGCTGTTCCAGACCCTGGGTTTGAACCTCAATCTGAATTGAGTCTCATTCAGGCGGAGAAATTAAAGAAACAGATGGAAGCTGATTCCTTAGGTCCTTTGGAAGGACTTGATGGGGTTGACGATGATCGCCAAGACGACATACCTTTCCAACCTGATAAAAGTTCAAACCTCGGACGAACTGAAAACGAGAGAAGTTGTGAGAATGAAAAGGAGGATGAAGAAGACTGGGTTATCTTGGCTGGAGAAGCTAGAAAATGGATTGTCCTGACTGTATGTCTCAACGCGTTCGTTTTCTTGGATTCTATTAAGCATTGATCTCATTTTTCTTAACCTTTCAACCATCATTTGAAAAATAAATAAATTTATCTCCAACCAACAAAAGGCCCCTCAACGACTGTCGCTCACACAGGACTACCTCCGCTCAGAGTTTTCGTACTGCATTTTTTGCGGATTCGCTTACGACTCGTCTGAACAGATGGATAGGGAATGTCCAGGATTGACTGAGCAAGACCACGATTGAGTGTGTATATGTGTATATGTGTAAAGCTATGTCTATTATTTTAATAAACCATCAGACCGGGGCCGCGGGGAAATTCAGGTCAATAAATCATTTAAGAATTCATCAATCGGAGATTTTTTTTGGCGGAGAATATAAACAAATAAGGTTTTCGAGAAGGAAATTAAAACAAACAAGAAAAAATTTCCGATGAGCGGACCATAACCGGTTGTTTTATTAATAGATCAAAAGAGCGCCCGTATAACGATCTGCGCTGGGCTGAAATTCATGAATTTTATGCGAGTCAATTCAACCTATCTTATCTTGATCATTTGACCTTCAGGATGACTGCTGGCGTATGTGTTTATGCCGTTCTTCCTTGTACGTATGCTCCTGCACTCTGATTTTTGAACGTCGGTCAATTCGCGCGAAAAATCGGAAAAAAGAGGTGTCGGCGAGAATGAACAACATTTTGTGTTTGTCAAACTGACAACAATCTTTAGTGAGGAGATCCGTCTGATAGGCTCGACAGCTGAATGCTGGAGGAAGAAGAAAAGTCAAAGAATACCATTCATAAAGGTATCCCGCCTCTAGAACCACATCCTATCTAACAGAGAGCATGAAACAAACGGGATCAATGAGAAGGATATATCGATACGTAGGATGATGGAAAGAAAAGAGATCAACACGATCCTTACGATGATCGATCCAGAACCGACGAGTGAATATCATACTCTAAACCCAAAAAATAAAATAGCAATAAAAGTCAAGTATCGTTCTAGACTAGATCGGCTTATGGCTTGATGTAGAGTTGAAACAAATATCTTATTTGCAGGATTTATCAATCCAGGTCAGCATCAACTAGATGAATTTTTAAAAGACCAAAATAGAGTCGTCTTTGCTAAGATTTGAGATCAGCAACCATAGACAAACTGGACCATCGGGATATCTAATTTGCGGTACTGCAAAGTCCCCAGATTGAACCAGTTAGAAATAGAGTGAGAACGATTGGGTCGATCACAAAGAGAAGAGCCAAGGCCGAAACTCACCTGGTGACAAAAGTGCCTCTGATGAGAGGTGCGTCGATTTATATACAGCCCTCGATCAGATGAATGCCCGACCGACCAAAGAGTTCGTCATACGAACAGGTCTTTCTCGTTTCCATGAGTCTTCTCATGAAAGGAAAATCAATGTAAGGAGGGAAAGCAAGGGAACAAGAGGGGTAAATCAATGGGAAAAAAAAGCGGGTTTCATATTGTTTTCGCTCGTTCATAGTTTGATGCGCGCTGACGCCATCGCCTTGCCTGAGAACAGTGAAACATTTAAATCCCATATGAACATCTATCCCCTGAGTTCGACCTTTGATGAAGATCGTGGAAGACCGCTTGGGATATCTTAACAGCCTCATGGATACCACCTTTTCTTGAGTCTGTCATGGTGTTGATCAAGATAAGCTGTAATCCTTCCGGGGAGGGATCGAAAGAAGAAAAAGAGAAAGAGATGTACTTTGTCGGTGAAAAAAATCTCGGAGGAGACCGAGGGCGAGCGCAAAGAAAGGGTACACCCTATATTGTAGATCGAGAACCTCATGGCTTTTTGAGCATCAACTAGGGAACTCAACGAACGATGAGGGGACCGTTCAAGCAGAGTCTCTGATTTCTTCTTCTTCTTCTTTTCAAAGCGACCGGAAGAAGAAATGAAAAAGAAGCTGTGGGAGGCGACTGACTAACACTGTAACAGGTCCTTGTAATCCTTGAGCTTACCCTCCGTCGGCTAGATGTTTTCCTCAGAAAGAGAGAGATTGGCTTTATGTTTTCTTCGTCAAGTTTCCAGATCAAATACATCAATTGTTCATAATCATAGTAAGAGACAACAACATCCGAAACAAATATCAACGAGAAAGATTGACAAAAAGAGATAGAGAAAGAAACTGATAAGACACGATCTCACGATATAAGATCGAAAGCACCCAAGACGCCAAAAAAGAGTAGGACAAGACAAGAGGAGAAGGTGGATATATGGATCGCACCAATCTACTCCTTTACAGACACTGAAAACGAACCAAACAATGATTTTCTTCTTCCGATTCTTTGACGGAACAAAATTACAGATAAGGTAAAGAAAATCCAAACGACGTCAAGCGCTCAGATCGACGGCTGTACAAGTCGACTTTTGAGAAACAATCCTTTCCATGATTTTCCGTCCTTCTTTTCAACTTGAGCCGATGACTGCTTGACATGTGTGGACTTGATTTGTCTTTGCTGCTGTTGATACTGTTGACGGCGTCGTCTTCGAGGAGGTTCGGCTGAAGGAGCGAGAGAAGGTTTATGGGTCGACCGTAAATGAGGTTTGACTGGAGCGTTCAATCTCGATTTTAGATACGCCGTACCACAATAACAAAGCTCGTCTTCCTTTTGGCCTTGCCCTTTCTCTTTGGTTTTGTTCCTTTCCTCTTCGTTTGCCTTATCGATGACCAGAACAGAGGCCGTCTTGGTAGAAAGAGGATTTTCGGACGAATGGAGGAGAGGAGTCTTTGGAGCTTGGAGCGCGTTTTCGGTTTTCGCACGAGCGACGAACGTCGTTTGGAACGGAAGACGTTCATCGATCGGTCGTCTCGTCGTGGAACTAGTTCCCGAGGATGAAGATGAGAAGGAGGGGGATGGAGAGCATTTCTTAGTAGCAGGTTCGTGCTCGTGTACCTGTTCCTGTTTCTGCTCGGAAGGAATTGCCGGTAGACGTTTTTCTTCGACAAGGATGGGAGCTGCCAACACAACGGGGGTTTCCTCCACATCTGTCTCTTTGTCTGCCCGTACCTCTGTCTCTACCGGGTCGAGCTTCTTCGTGGTTTTTTGCTCGGCTTCGGCCTGAATAACTTTGAGTTGACCTCCCCAGGGAACATTCTTTCCTTCGAAAGGCGAGGTTGAACTCCAAGCGCGATCACCTCTCGGTCGACTGGATTCGGTCGAGAGGCCGACGAGGTCATTCGTTGTAGAACTCTTGTTGAGAAAGATGGCCAGTCGGTCAAACGGTCTGTGTTCATCCTTCAGTCGTTCCAATACCGGTAGGCTCGATCGTTGCTGAGGAGTGATAGCAACGGCAGTCTGTCGGTCAGTGGGATCACATAGGGAGGGAAGAGAGACGGTAGAGCTCATTGGTTGGATGACCCGTTTAGTTCCCAATTCTGTCGGCCGTCCGACCGTAGTTGCTGCCGAAGCTCTGGTCGAAAGGCTGGATGGAGGGGTCGACTGATGGCGGATCGCGGTCGAAAGGTAATCAATCTCTCCGTCGTCGTCTCTGACCTGTTCTCCGCAAGGGCCAGGGGTTGGACGAGCCTGTTCAGTCATTCGGTCTGTCGGACCTCCTAAAAGTGAGGTCGGTTCCAGTTGGGGTTGAGTGGGTTCCGGCCGAATGTAGACGTCTTTCCAACCGGAAGACTTTCGAAAATCAAAATTCAGTCTGGTCGGACTAGTGACAATCGTAGCGGGAGCTAAAGTAGGAACTGGGAAAGAGGGTCCAAGATCAGAGTAGTCGTCGTCCGAGTCACAGTCATCGGCAAATGCCTGGATAAGTCTTGGCGGGGAAGAAGACAAGGAAGGGAGGGTGATCCCAACAGTGGTGGCTGGTGCATGTCGGTCTCTTGGGGTGCAATGAACAGTCTGTTCACAGACGGGTCGATAGTTAGAAAGTAATTGAGGGAGATGTCCAAACTGCGACCTATCCGCCCCTCTTTCTGGTTCTTTTGTGTCGTCGGTGTCTTTTGATTCGAACGAGAACGTTAACGAAATGCTTCTCGTCCGGCCTGTCCTCCTGAAAGAAAATGAGGGTGAAGAGGGAGGGCTGGACTCAGTGTCCGAATCAGCGCTCGAGTCGAGGTAGTCGGAGTAGGTTGAACTTGACGAGGCCGAGTCCACGGTCGATGGAGACCATGACGAGGGCTTCAAAGGAGGAAAAAAAAGAGAGATCGTGAGCGATCGGATAAACACGAGAGAACGAGTATATGACCGGAATTATGTTTGAATTGAGGAAAAAAATAAAAAAGGAAGACAAGGCATTTACAGGCAAACGATTGAGGGAATTCTGGACATCGGACCAGGAGACAGCTCGGGTAGTGTCCTCTGCTCTAACAACCACCAGGCTATCCCGTTTATTAAGTTGGCCGAGATAATTCAACCGTCTTTCCCGTTCTTGTTCCCTGATACTATCTGTACTGGTTCCTTTGCCTAATTTGGTATCCCGCTTGGTCTGTTTTCGGGCAGATATCAGGGTGGGCGGAGTAGGAGAGTCGGTCGGGTCCAACGGCAGAGACATGCTTGATAGAGAAACCGTAGAGAGACGGCTAGGACCCGAGACGGTCCGACTTGGATGGAAAGTTGACTGGGTGAATCCTCCGCCAGCGGAAGATAAGGGTGAGGGAATGGAAGGGAAAAGTGAAGGGGTGATAGAGTTTTTGTCTGACTGAAGAAATAAATCGTCCGAGCTGGAGATGGACAGCCTGAAGCCTAGACCTGAAGCAGGGAGCCAAGGGTCGAGAGAGACAGGAGGGAGGCTGCAGAAATGAGAAAAGAATGAAGAAAAAACGAGGGGTTGAGATGAGATACCGACTACGGGCGCAAGAGTGGGCGAGGAAAAAAATCTTACCAAGGAGACTCGTCAAAAGAGAACATGTTGGTGGACATTTCTACAAGGTATGGAGAAAGGAAGTGATGAGCGAGAACTTATGAGAGGTGGCTGGATGGATTTAGCAAGAATCAGACAAACAGGAAAGAAACGATCAACGTCCTAGGGAGGAGATAAAGAGGTAAGCGATACTCGACCAGCGAGTGTGAGTGTAGGATGTGGAATGTGGGATGTAGAAACGAAGGAGGTAGCAGAAGGTGAATAGAGACTTTTAAGAACAAGAGGACAAGTAGAAATCATTCAACAACGACTACGTCAAATGTCACGCGAAGAGAGCAGACGAAGAAGGATGTATAATTGAGAACAGAAGCTAACATCAAGATCAATTCTCTTCCTTGTCTTTGTCCTCGCCATTCTTTCGCTCTTCTTGCCTTTGGACGAGGGCCTCATATTCTTGTCTTCTTTGAAGGGAACGCTCCTTTTTGTGAACCTTCATGCGTTCCCGGTAAGACTCTTTGTCGGCCGTTCCAAAGAGATCATACTCTGCCGACTTTTCGTATGCGTATGCTAGAAGCAGAAAGCTGATGGTAGAAAGGAGGAAAACAACGTTTGGTGAGATAGTTTCATTGCGAATTTTAATAGTGTGTGTATGAGTGTATCGTAGATATATCATGTCCTATGGGCCCCAAGGGCTGTCATTGAGACCATTTAGGATGTGGGTGTGTGCGCATGTACGTGTACGTGAACGTGAATGACAAGGATACAGCATTAAAATAAACAATAAAATAAAAAGACAAACCCAAACACGACGGCGAAGGCTCTGTTGGCAGACTTCTGATTCTTGGGGCCAACTGGCTTCTTTTCTCTCGGTCGACCAAACAGAGCTGGCTGGTCAGATGGAGGAGCCGGTGGCAGAATCGACGGTGAACTTGGTCGTGCTAGTGGTGGCACGGATGGATTAATTTTTGGAAAGTTGTGCTTTCTCTTCTGGGGATAAATCTTTACCCGAGGGATTGGCTCATCTACATTGCTTGAGAATGATGCATTCAGACTTGGCAGTAACGGTCTGGAGAGTTTTTGGCGGGATAGTCGTCTGAGCATGGATGAAGAGGATGGCTATGTGACCAAGGACGGAAAACAAAGGTGAGGGTCAACAGAAAAAATAGAGAGAACGCATTCTACACTATGTATGCTTTTACCATTCTTGTAAACTGGATCTTATGCGCTAGAGGTTCTGTTTGTTCTCGTCTGTTCTGCTGCTTGTTTTCTGCTGGAAATAAATCCTGGGTCTTGAGCTTTGAGTCTTGAGCTTTGAGTCTTGAACCTGAAACCCAGAACCCTGAGCTTCAGCGAGTCAACAGATGATGTACGAGTTCCCTTTCGTCTCTTAATCGTCATCATCATCATCATCATCACCACTCGGACGGTCACCTACAATTGTCACTGGCAGCCGTTTTACTAGTTCATAGACACACACACTCATAAAGTTTACAAGCATTCCAGCATACAAAATATAAAAAGACGACGACGACGACGACGATAACGATAACGATTGAATCAGTTTGATTCAATCTCTTTTGGTCGCTCGCCAACTCTTCGTTTGGTCCCATTTCCGCTGAATTCATCATCAGGATTCACCGGATCACATATTTTTCCTTCAACCACTTGAAAGACTTCCGTTGAACGTGCAGCAGGGTTCTTCTCTGTAATCTTACCTCTGATGGATGAATCGGATAGAACGGCGGGCGTTTCCAAGGACATCATTCTAGGCTGTTGGTCATCCTCTCGCTTTTATCACCCTCGTTCACCTTTGTACTGACCGTTTCGCTCGCTTCTTTTTTTGTTTTTTGCCCACGCTTATCAATCTCTTCCCACCTTTTCTCAAGACGATGATGGAGACGTCAGATTCTCGCTTCCTTGGGTCGATCAGGTTGAAGAACCATTGGCCGGACTGATTCAATCGGGCATGCCGATCATTTCCAACCTCAAGCTCGCACTCTCAGACTACCAACCGACGATAGACCAGCCTGCGTTCGGTTTGTTCGTTCTTCCTCAAGACTCTCCCCAGGGCTCGGTTCCCGTTTCATCTTCTCCGTCAGGTCATGATTTTCAGCCTAATACTAGTCAGTTTAACTCCATACATAGTGCTACATGGTCTCGATCGCCGTTAAACCTCGTTGTTGAAATCAAAACCTCCTTGTTATCTCGTTCCTCTTTGTGCACGTGTGCGTGTGTTCTGTTCTGTGGTACTCAAACCGCCCACCTCAGATTTGGAGAGATCAAAGGTGTTATTCCCTGCCGTAACGACACGTCCGTTATCACCTAGTCCAGCAGATTATCATTCTCAGCCAACTAATGTTCAACCTCCCCCATCCTCGTCCTCGTCCTCATCGGCTATCTCGTCAGAATATCCCCCAGAAAATTGGTATGCTACACAATCGACCTTCCCGCCCGCCTATTATTATCCTTCCCAATATCCTCACAATATTCATCCCCACCACCACCATGACACAAATCTCGACACACCAAGCAGCGCTTCCGGGCCGTTTAACCTACAAACCGTCTTTCCAACTCCGGTCTCTCAATCCCAACCGGAAGACCCGCATGGTGTCAACACGGAAAGTTCTTCTGATCTTCACCACCAACAACCAGACGTTTGTTTGAATTCTCCGACGTCCCCATTGAGATCGATCCATTCACGGTCGTCCACCTCGAACGTAACAGAAAATGAGCTGGTATCTCCGATCGATCAACCTAACTGGGTACCAATTTCTCGGCCGCCGCCTGTCTCACAACCCGGCCCTTCCCGTCCAACTCCTCTTGCCCAGAGCTCTTATCGAACCTCGTCCGAGCTTCCCTCAATGACTGCCGCAAAGCAGCCCCGGCTCTCGCACATCTCTCCGAACTGCAACAAGGACCCAGGTCAGGTCAGGCGGACGATGATCGCCTGCGAACGTTGCAGGCTACACAAACTTCGTTGTCTCGGAGGAACGCCTTGTGGTGCATGTGAAAGACGTGGCCTCGGCAACGCGTGTGCCTACGTGACCGAAGTCCGTCGGAGGGGCAAAGGTAAAAAAAAGGCATCATCAACACTAAAAGAGGTCCATGCAGACACAGAGTTTTTTAAATCCCACAAACCACGGGCAGAATCCGGCAAAGGGCGAACAACCGCCAAATCGTTATCATCATCTCATACAGTTGTCGAGCCATCAGGCGCATCAGCCGAGCCGTCCTTCACGGTCTCCACAGAAACCCATCGATCGAGACCACCATTGTTATCGCAGACCGAGTCTTTCATACGACCGAGATTCCCTTCGATTTCATCTTTTGTGTCGCCTTCGAGTCCGGCGCTGGCAGACGATACTCGTCGAGGCTCTCTCTCGTCAGACCCATCATCGATTCCGGCTTTTCCTCTGTTGTCGAACGAGTCGGCTCGATATCCTTCGGTGCCCTTGTCGATGGGCGATCCAGCTCGATATCCGGCCGTGCCCGTATCCTTGCCATCCTCGTCCACTTCCTCCTTCAATGGTCCGTCCTTCTGGGCCCCATCTGGCACATCACAAGCCGAATTGTTTGAGCTTTTGCCACCGGGTTCTCCATCCCCGATAATTGATTCCCATCGGACTGGCGCACATTCCCAATCGATGTCGATTGGGTCGGTGCACAGTGATCAACAGAGATCCCCACCGTCGGCAATCCTATCTATGGCGATGACGATACCGATGGCCGGGATGACTCTGTCCACCGGGTTGGCTCAACCTGCTTTGAACGCAGAGCAGCACAATCGGTTGGCCGAGGTTGGTATCAGTTCTGGATTCGGACAGGGAAATCGTGATGGGCTCTCGACTGGACACAATAGGTCCAATTGGCCAAGTAAACAGGAGAGATGATACGTTTGATTTCTAATTTCTTCTTTTTTTTTCGTTCTATTTTTTCGGTTTTGGGTGTCATGTCTCCTTCAATTTTATGTTCTCTTCCCTCTCTGTCTTTTCCTTTTCTTTTTCTGGTCGTTATCCTTCTCCTGTTTCTCTTTCTTTTGTTCCTTGTTTGGTTTCTCACGCATCGCTGCATCCGCCTTCAGGTTCAAATAGCATTCCTATCTTGTCAACCCATGCCTAACGTTTTTCCATTATCTTTTTTTCTTACTTACTCAGACGTTTGTAATCTATCATACCAGGTTCAAAAACGATTTTATACTTTTTTCAAAAGTCCAAAAGTATGGAAACAACCAAGAAGGAGACACGCACAGATGATCGAACATGAGACGTGCGGAAACATACAGAGGCCATGTAAAATAGATATATAATCAGCCCAGTCTGCGACGTGCAAATCAACGTGTGTACTGTGTATGCCTAAGAAATTGATTTCAGCTCGGGTCTGCATGTGTCCAATAGCATACTCTGACAGAGAGAGCGAGATGACAACTATGAAGAAAGAACGTCAGAGACACCAGAACGAATTGAGAGGCTGAGGTTGTGATCAGATTGTCAAATTCTTGTTGGTCATATCATCATTTGAGGCGAAATCCTAATCCCCAAGATTCTATCCCACCCTTATACCTCTTTTCTTTACCTCTCCCTTCCTTCCATCCCTTCTTTTTTCTTCCTTTCCTTTTCTTCTCTTCCTTCCTTTCCCTTTCCACAGACACGGCGATGTCGGCCGTCCGGGATGAACTCGGGAACAGACACAAAGACAGAGGAGAAGATGAAGATGAAGGCAAAGGCAAAGAAATCGTCAGAGATTGTCATTCTGCCGAAGATCACTCTGCTACCGAAAAGCCGAACGACCGACCGGCCGGTCAGACAACCGAGTTTTGTACACATCCTGATTTGCTCTCTTTCCGATTGGAGAACTCATCCTCACAACCTCAACAACAGTATACTCATGGTGATGAGCAAGAGCAAGAACAACGATCCTTTCGCCAATGTTCATCGCCATCCTTCCGGTCGCCGGCCCTTTCTCGTTCAGTTCGACTGTCGTCGGTCCCTCTATCTATCGACCCTGAAAGAATCTCTGGAACAATATCAACGAACCAACCCTTTCTTCATTCTTCAATTTCGACACCGATACCAACATCACCCTTGCAATTAGCTGCATCCGTCTCGCCTTCCGCACCGTCACCTCCTCCTGGATTCAGACCGGATGATCCAGATTATACATCACTCTCAGAACACATTCACCGGCTCGAGCAGCAACAGCAGCAAGAAGAAATCCAGCTTGGACTGGGTCGAAACCAAACCTATCTTCCCCATTCGCATGATCAATACCAATCTCATGAAGACAGACATCCAGAACTTGACCGAACACACCCGGATCGTACAGCCTCAATATCACCGCCAGCATCGATACCGACGGGACGTACGGCAAAGGCTGAGGCCGAACGCTCTAATCAAATGGCCCAACACAGTGTAGCCTTACAAGCGGACGGGCAAGACCCGGCGTTGACGTTAGTGATGGCCGCAGTGGCCCAGGCGTCTGCCGACGCTCAGATCGAATCTGAGGTCGCTTCTCAAGAACAGATCAACCCATCCTTACCGACTAGTCTACCGGCGAACAAGTCGGTAGAAAAGACGTCAATTGCGTGTGCGAGATGTAGGGCGCAAAAATTAAAATGTCAGGGTGGGAAGCCATGTGCGCGTTGTGTGAAGCAGAATGTAGGGCACAGCTGTGTGTATGTGGCCGATATTAGGCGGAGGGGTGTTTCTAAGAAGAAACAAGATCAAAGAAAAAGAGAGGCCGAGAGGACAGGCAAAGAGGAGGCAGAGGAAGATGGAAATGAAGACGCTAAAGCAAAAGAAAGGAAAAACAGGGAACACGACAGGCTCTCGCAAACGGATGCTAGAAGCTCCAACTTTGGCATCACCTCCAGAGTTGAAGGCGAAAATTCGAGAACCGAAGTGGATGTCGCTGGCAGGCAAATCAGTCCATTTTTACACCCACACCCGGGCATCCGTTAGTTCTTTCCTCTCTGTCTTTTTCCGTAAGGGGTCTGACATCGAGCTCACTCGACAAAGTCTTTCCCTTTCTTCAGACTCATCTTATCCATCTGAAGAATCCTTGTTATCATTGACAACCTCTGGATCTACTCCTCAAATGATGGATTTTTCCACTACTGATGTTCATAGCCCCCATTCTTCCACCCTTCAGGCTCACTTGGTAGCAGCAGCAGCAGTCGCATCAAGAGAAGAAGAAGACAACGCGTTTCAATTTGATTACGCCCATGAATCACTCGAGCATTATCCGGATCCTGATTCTCATTCCCACCCACATCTTCATCCGAACCATGATTCGCATTTGAATTCACTCGAGCAAAGCGGACCGGGCCCATCTACTATGTCGCACCTACAGTCAACTTCGAACGAATCGGAGGGACTAGGGCTCGGCATTGACCTTACACTCGGCATGGATCTAGAAATGGGAATGGGCACAATGGGAATGAGTATGGGATTAGGTTTGGGAAAGCCAAATAGAACTTCTATCGCCTGTCATCGGTGTAGACGACAAAAGTTGAAGTGTCTAGGAGTGGTGGGTGAGCCCTGTCCAAGGTGTAAGAAACAAGGGTTTGTCCTTTCTATCTTAGTCACACGATTTACTCTTCGTAGTCGACTCTTTTCTCAATCCTCTCCTTTTGCTTTGGACCTATGCATTTCTTCGCGCATCTTGATTCTCTTTTTGATTTTATTTTACAGAGTGGGTGACACATGTACATATATGGCTCATATCCGCCGTCGAGGTAAATCTGGTTCGAAACGATCGACAGAGGAGATTGAGAGCATAGTTCCCGAGTCGGTCAAAACGACGAAACGAAGAAGAAAACAGCGACCGAAAAG
The DNA here is from genome assembly GCA_014825565.1 of Phaffia tasmanica. Taxonomy (NCBI): domain Eukaryota; kingdom Fungi; phylum Basidiomycota; class Tremellomycetes; order Cystofilobasidiales; family Mrakiaceae; genus Phaffia; species Phaffia tasmanica. The sequence continues at coordinate 23,913 of MVAI01000168.1, read as the reverse complement.
TCAGATGCTGATTTCAGATCTCTTGAACAGTGGAGATGAAGATGCTCAGACGGAGATCGAAGAGGTTGATGACGAACACCACCATCATCATCATCTTTTGGAAGATGATGGTGAGAACGAAGATCAAGGTCAATCAGAAGAAGGAGTCGTAGCAGTTGATGAATCTAATCAACTGGATATTCAGCTCCTCGCTCAAGTGCAAGCTCAAGCCCAAGCCCAGGCTCAGGCTCAAGCCCAGGCTCAGGCTCAGGCCGAAGCGGAAGAACATGAAGAACTTTACCACCAACATCATTATCACCCTCACCATCATCAAGACCCTGAAGCGGATCTGTATACCACTGAACATCCTGGTCCACAAGATGACGATCCACATGGCCATCAGCAGCATTTACTTGGGCCTTCAGCAACGGATTCCGAATTTTCAGATCAGCTTCTCAAACATCAACATTATTTCGAGTCTCATCACAATCATCATCATGAGCATGATCAAGAGCATAGTCACGAAACTCATCACATCCACACCGATTCAGATCTGATTGTCAGAAGTGATACCGGTGATGATGAGTCTCGGAACGTCGTTGTCGATGGCCCTGCTCTCAATTCCCATCATCTCCATCTTCCGTCTTCAGATGTTGATCTACATCATCATAAACAACACAATCTTCCGGAACATGGTGATAATCATTTAGATGATTCCCAGGCGTTTGACCCTCCGTCTCCGCCGATAGGATTTGAGGCTGATCAACTATCGACACCACTGCCATTGCCGTTCAACATTCGACTACCGAACACTTCTAGCTATGATGCGTTCTTTGCTTCCACTCGGCCTGGACCAGAAGATGAAGAGGATGAGGAAGTCTGAATTTGTGACAAACCGTTGTTTTCATCCGCTATCTCGCTGTATCTTGTACACACCGTCTTATCTTCATTATCGTCTCTTCTTTCTCTGGGTTATTTGTTCATTTGTTACGACTTGTTTCTTTCATCGGTTTTATTCTAGCTAAAATTCTGCCTCCAAACCAAGTTGTAAGATCATCTTCTTCGATCGTGCTTTATGCGTCTCTCTTTTTGTCTTTATTCTGTAATAAAAGAATCCTCTGTTTGCGCTTCCCGTGTTTCTTCTGGCACTAAAGCACGTCTCTCAGATCAGGCAGACTGGCTGTTTTGATTTGGTTGCAATATTAGCATAGACTCAGGCTGATACCTCCTTCATTGTTAAATACCTAACCATTTTAGGTAACCCCCCTTCTCGTGGATTTCTCAAATTCTCTTGTCTCGGCTACTTCAGTTCAGGCCGGCATGAAGAATGTCAGCTTTGGCCTGCATCTTGATTGCTTGCACCTATCACTGCACAAAAACACCCTGACCTCCGATGTTACTCTGTCAAATGCCAGCGAATTGATTTCAGGCGAAGAAAGGGCCGTCGAAAGCGAAAGACAAAGGTAGGCTCGAGCGAGCTACTGTTTCAAAAGATCCGATGAATTAATTGTTAAACGATCATTATTTATAAATCAATTTTGGAGAGATTCTTCCTTCAATCTGAGTGTATTGGCATGCTGTTACAGGAAGAAAAAAGGGAACAAGAAGACAAAAGAAAAGAGAAAAAAGGAATAATGAAGTCAAGGATTAGCTTTCAGATTGGAAGAAAATCCAGCCCAACGGCCGGACCGTCCAGCTGAAAAAGAACAACAATTGGAAAGCAAAATCATTGTCGAGGACTCACTCTGTTGACACGATCCAACACTAAGTTCACGTTTGGTAACGAATCTAAATCAACCTTCAATTCCGTCCCATCCGTGTAGACAACCTCCAACTTATCGGGATGATTGCCCTGTGCGTCAGCCGTCGCTAGATCAAAATACATATGTAGATTCGCCGCCGGTCCATTTTTGGGAGGAGGGGGTGACTTGGTGATAATCGGCTGAGTCCGTGTTAGGTAAGGCATCAATCTTCGGAGTTTGGTTGCTTGAGGAGAGAACGGAGAGATCGTCATTCGAACGACTGTGAGAGAATGAGCAGATATTAATGAGAGCATAATGAGAAGAGAAAAGTATGAAAGAAGACACGGTTTCATCATGTTCAGCCAACGTATTTTGTCCCAGCAAAAGAAGAGAAAGGACTAGTCAAAGTCAAGATTAAGCAAACAAGCTCACAGTGCAGGTACTGCAAGGCTAATGTCGGTCCTCGTGCCATTTTGAACTGTTGGTTGGTCTGGTGTGAGGATGATGGTCAAACGCTTATTGGGGCGATCAACGAGCGTTGAGTTGGTCTTTGGATGAAATAATTCATTTATTATTCATTTAACCTTAACACACCTTTACTCGTTCTAGTTGCTCGCGTGTGTTGCTACTTCTCATGAACACGCTACCAAGCTGGATGTGAAGTCTTTAAAGGTCGAGTATTTGGAAGCTATTGGTGATCTGTAAAGGATTTGAGGAAAGCAGCGCACTATCTGAAAAGTTGAGTTACCAGGTTTTATGTATGTATAGCGAATGTTAATTAAACATCTAGACATTCTCCGTCCAGGGCTGCTGAAAGATATAGGGCGAAAGGTTGAAATCCCAGTCCAATGCCAAGTACTTCAAGTTTGGTGCTTCAGCTGCTATAGCAGACTTGATGTAACAAGCAAGAGTGTATGTAAAACTTCATTTGATTAGTTTAACCGACCACCATGACAACCTCACCGCCTACGTTCTCTGCCACGGCCTCCCAACCATCAAGCCACCTGCCGTCTTTTGTTCGGACGATGACGACCTCTCCCATTCCAATTCCTCTCAGCTTCTGTAGCCGACTACCCTGAAGGAGTTTCCTGATTTCTGGTGACGATGCGTGAATGGGGAGATGTGGTTTGGAAAACAAGCGGACGGAGTGAATAACCGGGAAGGAGTTTCGATACTTCAATGTACTACAGAAATCAGATTTAAAGGACAAGAGAGAAAAGCATTTAAGCCGATCAGACACAAAATACAGGTCCAAGTCCAAAACATCAGAAAGAGAACATACAGGTGAAGAGCTTTGGAAGCAACTGGTAATTTGTGAAACTTTTGAGGGTCGGCAGGTTCAGTGGATCTTCTTAACGGCGGACCTCTGCATTGATCATATGAACAAACATCGATGTGAGCAAATATTGTTGTGCAAACTCGATATAGGAAGGATCTTCCTTCGGTATTCAAAGGGAGAGGAAAACACAAGAAAGAGAATCACATACCGAGAAACACTGGAGATGAAGCCATGACGAAGGAGAATGCTAGCGATTCCAAGGTTCATTGTCGTATACGGAATCGACGTGTTGGCGAGTCGAGCAAGAGTAACATTTTGCAAATGAGCACACAAGTTGTAAGGGAGAGGAGCCATGTTGTTTGAGTTGATCCGGCTTTATAGTTGATGTCTCAAGGATCGGATTCACTATTGATGATGGAGGTACGGGATGAGAAAAGGCGAAGGAAAAGAAAGTAAAAAACGATTAGAGATTGCTGGAAAAAGAGACTACAAAACTTGAGAAACAAACTAGAGCTTTTTGTAGTCTTTTTTTCTAATTCAAAAATCGTCTGGGAAACAAAAATTACTCAAAAACTTCTTTCCCTTTCGCTTCGTCCGACATCCCATCCACCACGCACCCTCTTTCCGTGTCTTTCTTCATTCAAACCTTCTCATTCTCTACTTACAACCATGGCCAAATCTCTTCGATCAAAAGCCAAGCGAACTTCCAGAAGAAATAAAAGAGAGGAGGGTACTTATGCTGTACACGATGCTGCCCGACTTGAGCGACTGAACGCCCGATTATTGGATTCGAACACCAACAAAGACAAGATCGGCAAGGAGACTGAGGATAAGGACGAGGAGACTAATGAGGGAGATGATGAGGCCAAGGATGGCGAGGAGGGTCAGTTCATTATACGATACTTGTTAAAAAAAATCCGGTTCATGCCGGACCTTCTCAGAAATAGCTGACCGTGGTATTTCTTTCGTTCTTAATTCCTGATCTTCTCTTCCGCTCGCTTACTTAGGCGATGCAAAGATGTCTCCTACTCCTTCAACGGCCGGAGAGGCCAAGGTGTCCACTTCTGGTGCCCGAGGCTCTCGACGAGAGAACTGGCGAGAGTCCAAGGGAATGAAGCCCGTATGTCACGCTTTCATCCAAACGCTGGTTTGTTCTTGTCTATGTTACTCACTCATATTGCACCTTTTGTCATTTCATTTGTCTGCACGCTCGCTTGCGCTTTCTGTCTTTTTCTGAATTCGAGCCATTCATAGCGCGCTACCTCCCATGGAATGGACGGTAAAGGAAGGTTTGTCGGCAAGCGAAAAGCTGGTCGACCTGCTCGAAGAAGATAAACCTCCACCTATACATCGTTTCCGTTCTTCAGTTCCCTTATTTTAGACGCATACCTCTTGCACCAATCTCTCTTTTCTAAGTTTCATCTTGTTATGACCCTCTTCAGTTTCTCTTACCGTTTCAGGGATTATCCTTGCATTTCATTTTACCGTATAAGGGAGGATCTTACACTCGCGTCGTCTGCTCAGACATTATCGGTTTGTACTTGTATCTGATCCATCCTCTTAAAAATTTTATATAAAATTATCATGTCGGTTCGACCTAATTGCCCTGTGCTGATTGCAGAATAATACGCTTTCCGAAGCGACAAATAACCAAACATGTCGAGACAAACCATTGTTGTGCATGGAGATCTTGCATTGCCTAAGCTTTTTGTTTTCACGTCTTTCTCAAGTCATTGTTTGCAGTTACATTTCATTATTTAGAACATCGTTATACAAAAATACATACTGAACATCAGGCAGAAAAAGAAAGGGGTTAAAGTCAGCAACCTAGTCTTTATTTTTGAGGAAGAAAAATGATGGTATCGATAAAGGAAGTTTCAGAGTCCGATGCATTTCCTCGAATCCACCGCTCCACCTCAGTTTGTACGAAAGAGGCTTCCCACTAAAGGGGGGAGGATGTCATTTGGTCCGCCCATCGGTATATTATTTCAACATAGTGGTGTTTTTCTTGTGGAATAGAAGGAAGATGGAATGGATAAATCGACACTAACCTTTTTAAAATGGCGTGGGTTTTCGAGAAGATTCCGTAACCTAGAAGAACAAAGTCACAATTGAGTCAGCAACCATGGATATGTGCCATGCAAGAATCGTAAAAGAGGAGCGAAAGAAGGTGGAAGCTCGGACAAGGCTGAATTGGAGTCTACAGAGTGAGTTCAGTAGGTTTAGAAATCAAGTATGTATGGTAGAATTTGGTTTTCACTCATGGCTAACGAGGGAAGATATGTGTAAGGAGATATGATTAGGGAACAAAGTGAGTCTTACCTTGACAAGGTATATCGATGCTTTTCAGAGTACATCGAACAAATTCAGAACATTCTATTTAATAGAAAACAAAATGGTCAGTTTGACAATCCAACGCAGAACATGACGTGTAGGCAAAAGTATGGATTCAGGTCATGTGTATAGAACATCTCACACCGACCCTGCCCGCTCATAGTGGAGCGAGTTGATCGGGTCGCTCGTGATAGGAAAGGCTCATCAAGACGAAAGAGAGTGTAGAGAACACCCGTACCTAAAAAACGTGAGCTTACCTTACTAAATTGAACCGAGCCATGCTAGTTGCTTTATCTATCAGAAAGCACCAGGAGCATGGTCCGGATGGAGGGTAGAAGGTGAAAAACCGAGCAACTGATTTTTTTGGCGTTTTATAAGTTTTTTTTTTGTCACGCAGTCACGTCGTGTTGAGCCTTGGGAGAGCACAGCTTTGATCAAGCTAAATTACACACACATAGATATACTATCAATCATCCATCGTGTCTTCATCTTCCTCTTCGTCTTCTTGATCTTCTTCATCCTCGGCCATATCAAATACTATGAGTTCCCTGCCTTCCCACGTGAGAAGACTTCCTGTCATTCTTGATGGATTGCCATTCAGCGCTAGAGACACTATGGGCCTTGTCAGGTTCCCCTCTTTAGAAGAACGAGGGAGTCGATCCAAAGAGGCTATATGACGAGCCCGAGTGAGGGGTATATATGACTGAGAGAGCGAAGGAAGATGGTTCTTGAAGAACAAAAACAACGTTTAAAGAACTTTAGTAACAAATTTTTAGAGAGGCAAAAAAGGCATATACATTTGTAAATCACTAACCGGAATGTGCAGTGCGGTTTGTAGAGCTTCTCTGAGGGTCAAGATAGACCCTGGAGCGGATGCTGATATATTGGCATATTCACTAGAGGTATAAGCAACACTCCCCAATAAAACCTTAGGACCTATAAGGTTTGATTTGAAAGCAGTCAGTTCGAGTTTCTGAAAATCTTGAGAATACATAAACTGAACTTGCCTTCTGGTGTGCGCACATCGACTACCAAAACTAATTCCTCAGAGTTAAAAAAGTCCATATCGACGACGTCGCAAGGGCAATTAAGTCCTTCTTCAACTTCAACGGCGAGCTGAAATGACGCAACATGAATCGTAGACGGGGTTTCTGAAGATCTGTACATGATCCAGACTTTTAGATACCAAGATTGTACACCTTAATCAGTGTCATGAAAAAGTAAACGCGGAGAAATCTGTTATAGCCAAATTGGAACGAGCTATCCCAACACTCACGTAATGGCATCGATCCCGGTAGTGGAGATTCTTGAGGAGTGATGAAGGCGATGTATGAACGGAACGGTCCGTCACTCTTTTGTGTTTTATCATTTGTATAACGTCATAAGCTTGAAAATTGTCAGCCTCAACAGGATTAAGAAAATCATCTCGGACGCTCACTGACGTTTATATCGTTCGACCACGCTCTGAACATAATTCCCAGGTCGTTCTCGCGTGGTCTATCTATCTGAAGATCCTCTCTGGCGGCCAAAGATTTTTCCGAGACAGGCAGAGCCGTTTCCAAGATTCCTCTGAACACATCAATCAACTCTACCATAACGTCCTCCAATCTGTTTCCTTCGTCCTCATCCTCGAGCTGGCCGCCTGGTTGAATACTGTTATGGATTGCCGATGCATCGAGGATACTACTCTGTTCTATGTCGACCGACATGCCGCTCATGTCCATTATAGATGACGAGTTATTTGGAACGCTATTTTCTACATCTTGAAACGAATTGTTTGAACCAAGGGAGACTTTACGTCGACCAAGAATATTCGATCGGAGCCGTTCGTTACGAGAAGACGTATTGTGTCGAGAAAGGTGAGAATCGAGACTTGTTCTTCCTTTTGCGCGAAAGGAGCTACTCGAAAGTGATTTTGATAGCGATATTTTAGAAGAGAGAGGCGTAGATGGGTTCAATGCATCTAGAGTGGACGATATTTCATCGTCAAACGAAGGGAAAGAGAGTTTATCAAGGAAGGCAGGGATTTTGATTGGAGATCGAGAGTGATTGGCTGAACAACCTTCCAAGAAAGAAGTCACGGGCGACTTCAGAAAAGAAGACTGAAGATAATCAGCTACGACCAGCACATCGTGTGATGGGGGATGGCTGAGTTCGACAGAAGGATCTTGGCTAGAAGCGATGGCTAACTCTATTATCGATCAACCAAGTTTCCAATAAAATAAAATCGTTTTAGTTCGTGGTCGATTAAATAAAGCCCTTTTCAATGATTATTTAAGTATTTTGCAGCATACGAACCGTATTTGAACCATTTTGCAAATTCCACAAAACGCGTTTGTTCCTCCGAAGCTATCTTCTCTAGCTCACACAATTTTAGTATAGCATATTTGGCGAGATTCAACGCCTTTTCGACACGTTCAGGATCTAATTTCAAGATACCATACTTAGTTGTCCTGTTACTCTCGGAATCAATTTCGTACATGATAATTTCACATTAGCAAATCATAGAAAGCTTTGTGGTGAATAGAAAAAGAAAGAAAGAGAACTCACCAACGCGACCAACCAAGTAATTCATCCAAAAGAATGATGATTCGTTCGAACGCAGGAGTGATGTTTTGATAGCAAGCGTTTTGAATAGCCGCCAAAGAGTTGAGCGTAGACGATTCCCAGCGACCTAAACTCTGATTTATGATCAAAGCATGCATGAAATTCAAGAGAAATCAAGTATGGTTGAGCATATATATCAACACGTAAATGCCAGGACGAAAGAAGGCAATTTTCGTACACGGCTCGTAAGTTGACCCCCAATGAAGTTAGTTATTGAGTCTGAACCTCGTCCGATCATGAGTAACCGCGTGAGGTCCGTCGGGGGATCGATCCTTTCTGAGCAATTCAGCATCGAATAGTAAGAAAGAAACATCAGAACTGAAATTTGGTGCGAAGAGTATAGATGAAGGGCGCAACGGTGATGCACACTTACCACCAAATCGCTTTCCAACATCATACAAAACTCCAATCCATTCTTTTGCCGCACCTCCTCCACCATCTCTCGAATTCCATTCTGTTTTCAAACCTTCGAGACTCTCAACAGCGCCTCTTAACAGCTCCTCGATCGCCGAAGTAGACATAGCAAACTCTTCGACAACTTTGGGGACGGAATGCTCTTTTTTGCTCGGACATCCTAAGAGTGGCGTTGGGCTTGTTGGCGGAAGCGGGTAAGTGCCTGACAGGAATAGTTGCGTCGGTGCGGAAAAAAGAGAAAGCGTCAGCAGACTTAAAGGCACAGGATTGGCTAGTGATGGAGGGAGGGGCGAGGCAAGTAGGCTTGGCAAGGCAGGTGTGAGAAGCGGTGATTGTTGTGGTTTGGTCGGTAAGTTCGACCGCATGATCATGGGAAAGTAAGGTGACAAGGCGGGTTTTTTTGAAGGCGGGACAGGTGTGACAAGAGGGAGATCATACAAAATGTTGAATGTCGAGCCTATCTGAATAAATTGACAACAAAACAACTACTTTGATTAAAAAGTGCGAGTGATTTGTTATAGAATGCGAAGAAGACTCACGATCTGTTTCTTGTTGAAAAGATTTGACTCTCGACTATCTGTAGGATTATCCATCGGAATCATATTCCACTCCATCTTGAAACCATCCCAGAAATGATCTTGAGGGTTGTTCTCCATATTTCTGTCCTTGTACTGAGTGGGCTGAGGAATCTTGATCTCTCTAACAACGGAGCCGTCATGAACAGACAAAATACGTAAATGAGATACGCATGGTACAAATACCACTATGTAGAGGCCTGTTAATGTGACGCATCGAGTTCGATCCTGATCAATAACTCATCAGTACGGCTGATTCAAAGAAAGTAAGCTGGACGAACCATCAAACCTCCAAGCCAACCCTGCAACCCTTCCTTCCATTTGAGCAGTCCAAACCGCGGGCCCTCCGCTTAGTCTGCGCAACTCGATTTTGGCTTTGGTTAAACCTGGATCTTTCTTGTTGTCGTATGTGATGAGTGCGATAAGATCCATCGTAGGGCAACATGCTTGAAGGTGTAGATAACATCTGTACTTGTTGAACATACAAGATTTACCATCAGTCTTCATAGATCGATATAAAGCCTTGACGATAGCCTGAAATCATGAAGTTTCTGATCTATTCGTTTAGTTAGCGTTTGACTTACTGGGAAGACAGAGACACAGTCGAAAGTAATGTGTACGATTGAGATTCAAAAAGCATCACGATATAGCGAGGCTTTGCTTCAAAAGGAGGTTCTCAAAAGGCCTTCTAAAGGTGTTACAATGGGAGCCAGCCAGTGTGATTCCAGGTTGTTGAGGACCACTGACGCTGCAATAAAATTCAGATTGTTATGTTGAGTCACACACGTATCGCAAAAGCGAAGAATTTCGATAAAATCGGCTGACAGAGTGATGCTTCTACTAACAGAGAGAATACGGGATGTAAAATATGTTCAGATGCAGGTAGAGATTTCTACAAAGAGATGATGGTTCGGAGGACACACTTGTAGGCGATAATTGCCTGCTCGTGATACCGGCGACTTACTCAATCGAGTTGTTGTCTAAGATTCATTTACCGTCAGCATCAACCCAGACCATCTATCGTCTTCTTCTCTTGTGCCACTTCCTCAACCTTTACAGCATCTGAACTTGTCGAATAATTTTGTGTGTTTTCTTATTGAATGCTCATAAATGAAGGACCCATGCGTCTAACCAAATCAAAATAGTATAGCAAACGATATGAAAGAAGATAAATGATGAAGCGTATCCTCTTTTTCCAACCTCACGATCTGTATCTACCAACTTTGAAGTAGCTTGGCGGCAAGTTCTTAACAAGGTCTAGCCTTGGTCTCTCCACCACAACCAACTCGGATGGTCCGATATAATCCAACCCGATGACGGGTCGGTAGATTTCTCCTAGTTTGTACATCCTCTGCTGAGCCTTGTTAGCTTCAGTAGCCGATTCATTCAAGTCCGCCACAACGTTCGCCGCCTTTTCGTCGCCGTTCTGGTTTCGCTTGGCTTTCTTTCGAGGCTGCTTCTGTTGTCCGTTCGAGAGCTGAACTCGACAGGTCCAGGTGGCTCCCCACATAAGAACCAGACCTTCTTTTCGATCGGCAAACGTCCCATTAGGATTAACCGATAAACCAAGCACTGGATCGTGCATATTTCGCAGTGCGGCCGGGGAAGGAATGTTAAACTCTGAAGGGAACCGTCTCTTCTCGACATCGTACACGTGCAGCTGGTTACCGGAGGGAAGCGCAAGGCAGAGGACAGTGGTGTTGGGAGTGATCGGGTTTGGAAGAAAAGTCAGAGCAGCTGGGGGGTGCCCAGGGAAAGTCGGAAGATGCGCGTGTAACTGGAGAAACGATAATATAAGCCGGAAATATGGTCAGAATTTGAAGCAAGAATATCGAACGACATCAACATACAATTCAAGTGAACTTACTTGCAACGTATCAAGGTTGTATACTCTCGTTCGACCAGACAGGTCTACTACAGCGAACCACTGACCGTCATGAGCGACTGAAACGATGCTGATACCTGCCTTGGTTACCAAGCCACCAATGTTCGAGCTGGGCTCATCATCGTCCATTGAAGATTGCTCATCGGCAGACTTGACTTTCCGGCTACCAACCACCAATCTGGTACCAAGGTCTTTACTCTGCTCAAACACCCGAAGAACTCTAACCTCTCCGAGCTTCCACTTCTTCTCCTTTCGCTCCATTGATTCGTCCATTGGATCATCTTCTCCCTGCGCGACAACGATATCAGCATCAGGCATGAGATCAGCAAGGTCAAGAACGATGACATCTCCTCGGCGGGAAGTCGCAAGAATAAGCTTGGTTGAGTCAGGGGTAAACGCGAGAGCAGAAGCGGAAGTTCCTTCGGAAGCAAGAGGCAGAGTGGGGCATTGTGATTCTAAGGATGTGGTGAGAGATCGGATCAAGTGAGGTCGGGGGTTGGTCTAAAAAAACCAACGACAATCGGATGAAAATGAGAATTCGATGACAATGCGAGAAGAAAATCAGTGTTGGAATCCAGGCACAAAATACATGCAAAAAAAGGAAACTTACAGAACTGTCGGCGACGTAAAACAACTTGGTCTCCTCCAAGTCAGACACAACAACCCATGATCCATTCTCGCTCACAGCAGCACTGATTAGCTCGCTTTGTCCTTTGAGCTCCATCTCAAGCACTTTTTCCCAAGCTCCCTCCTCTTCTCCCTCGACCTTCTCGTTGATCCTCCAAATACCGATAGCCTCTTCTCGTCTGACAGTAATCCACCTAGCACCTCGTGAGAACATCACCCTTCCACCTCCATCGGCACCTACACCGTTGAGTCCGCCGGTTCGCCTCGAGAACGCCTCACCAAAGATAGTAGAACCTGCTCCACTTCCGTAGTGAAGCAATGGGTTCCCGATAGACTCTGGCTTTACATTGAGTGCGGGGTTGGAGCAAGCAGAGAACACAAGGGTCGTGTCCACACCGCCGGTGACTAGAATAGGCGCCAAGTTATCGGGAGATTCAGGGACGAAAGATGCACTGACAGGAAGCGCAGGAGGGTATATGGCTAAGGTGAGAACGTCATGAGTGTGCATTCGCTTCGAAGTCGATTGAATCCATTGGCCTCGAGGGGACTGAGGAGACGAGACCAGAGCGAACTGGATGGTGGTTTGATCAATACCAGAAGTGAACACTGCGGTTTGTTCCTGAAAACCAAAAGAAAAAGGTTAAAACCAAGTTTCAAGAAAAGTAAGTGAATCATATACGAACTGGGGATATTCCGAGACAGAGAACGTCGGCTGCGTGAGCTTTGAAGCTACAGATTTGAGTGGCCGTGACAGCATCCCAGAATCGGACTATGCCCAAGGAATCTCCAGAGGCGATGGTCCCGTCTCTGTGGAAGCCGAATCAAATTTGACATCAATGCGCGCTCCCTCTTTTTGATATTCGCATATCGAACACTAAGATAGAACAACAAGACTTACCTAAGGACACCAACACACCAAACCACACTTCGCCCCTTGTTGGCTGCTGTTCCCTTCTTGCCGTTTCCCCATCCTGCCGCCTTTTCTCGTTCGACGACCATCCTTTCGACCACTCGACCCGTGTTAAAGTCCCATTTGCGGATGCATGAGTCGCTACACCCGGTAACGAGCCAGCTATCTCTCCATTCAGCCTCATCCTCATCCTCACTCGACTCCTCGGCTTCATCTGAGCCAATTTTGGGAGCCGGAGCCGTCTTTTTCAAAGGAGGAAGAGAAGGACCCCATGCAATACTGAGGAGTCGAGACTTTGTTCTTTCAAACTTTTTGATATGAATTAAGTCTTCATCGTCAGCGAGAGAGAGAAGCCGAAGGGAACCGTCTTCACAACCGATAGCAAGAATACTCGAAGACGGATTGGGAGCGATAGACCAGATAGAACCAGATTGAGATGGGTGCAATCGCTGTAGTTCGTATATCAGATACGGACAGAGATAGGATGGCCTAGCGTGAGTACTAGAGAAAGTCACCATTGAACAATGACCGAAAAAGAGAAGAAATTTGCATTGAAAACACACCATAACGCATCCATTCATAAGATCCCACTCTACCAGGTCGGATGAGCCTCCAGAAGAGAACAATCTGACGTCTCCCAAACCCGCGATTCTTCGGCCAGAGGCAACGAATGAACGTCGAAGAGTGAACACCAATGAGTCAATTTTGGTTGATTTGGGTGGAACGAGACGCTAATCAAATCCGCATGGATTTCCATAATTAAAGCACGCCAATGAATCAAAGGTATCAAGGAAGAAAAAAACATTAGCTACTGATAACACACGAAACAGACGTCCAACTTGATCTCGTACCTTGAGAATAACCCAACCCTGACCACCGTCTTTTCGTTCAACCCACTTGTGAATCTCGACCTCTCCACTGCCTTTTCCGACGGCCATCAATCCAACCTCAGGCTCTTTCGAGCTCGAGGACGATGCATGAGCGGACGAGTGAGAAACTCGAAGAGGTAAGGGAGGGAATGCAATTTGAGTGATCGACTGGGGCTGATAGTCGACAAAGCGAACCCGATGGAGTGGAAGGGCAACCATGTGTGTGTAGACTCCGTGTGTTCGTTGGTTTAACTACTCGCTGTAGTGTTTTATTTTTTTCTTCTTTGAAACTTTTGACCGCAAAGGACTCTACGATCTTCACCTGATGTAGCTGAACTAGTGTTGGTAGGTCTCGGATTTTGGTATCAACCGAGAAAGAGAGACACTACTGATATATCTGGAATAGATAATCGAGGAAGAAGTCTGGGTCAAACGGCAAGGTAGAAAGTACAACCAAGTAAGAAGATACGAAGGATGGAAACTTGAACGTCGGAAAGTTTCCGCAAGCCCAAATTTGGTCAAACTTACGTAAGTCACGTGACAATTTTATCTCATCTCAAGCTTTCTCGTTCAACAGACCGGAGAAGGTTAATATACATCTATCTTAATTTCTCAGCCATCACGTTCTGATTTGATCAGATTCTATCAATAAATGGAAAGACAAACAAATTTTGGGTGTAGATAGCATTCCTGTTGAATTTAGAAGTGCGCTTGACATTTGAGATAAGAATCATCGCAATCCGGTCACAGCAACAATAATTGCTATTTCCACTCCGATCAAGCACAAATCATAAAGAAGGTACAAAAGAAAGATACAAAAAGAAAATACAAGGTGAAAGAGAACAACAACACTTGAAAAATACGTTCGTCCCAAGCCTACAACTGTGACAAAGTCACTTGACAGAAAACTTCTCCTCAGTTTTGCTTCGAAAGATAGAGCCATCTAATGTCCTCCACCTCGCTTGATGTAGTCCTCACGTTCGGCATCGTGGCGGAATTCGCTTGCCCACTTCTTCTCATAGAAATCCTTGGTTTTAGCCGCGATATCTTTATTGTATTCAGCTTCCTTCTGCATTGTTGCTTGCCATTCCTTGAATTCGATTTCAGATTTTTCCCAGGTGGTCTGTTCAAATAGGTGAAACGTACAAGAAGATATCACTTGACAAAGGATTCCAGCAAACCAAGTCCCTTTTAATGAACATGATACATACGGTATTTGCTTCTGCAAATGCATCTGCCTCTGCCCATTCTTCAGCAGTAAATTGTGGAGGCTTGAGATTTACGTGAAGAAAGAACAAAATAGTTGTGAGGAGTTAGTTGGTCAGTAGGGCAAGTATACCGCCTGAGGTCTAAATCAGATAAATAGAGCATACAGGCAAATTCCTCTCGCTATCAGGGTTCAGTTACAAAAGGAGAAGAAGAAAATGAGTGCAGTATGAGGCGAAAAGAAAACTGAAGAACAGGTACGTACTATAGGACTCCTCCAGGCATCTTGGGATATATGATAGGGTCGTAATGCCACATAGCATTCAAGACATTCTCCTTTTCTTTGATCCAAGCAGAGATGGCTCGGGGGTCACTTAAGTTTCTGAACAAACATGTACACGTCAAGGCGCAACCCAAAAACACCAAAAGAACTGTCAATCATACTGAACATAGTTAATATTTCAAGAAGGATAAGCAAATCAAACGCTCGGCTCGACAGAAAGAAGACCTGATTATCGAGTGGGTAAGCGGGCGCGTGAGAGAAGAACGAGGCAGAGGATGATCACCGACTTTGCGGCCTCAAACTCGGATCGGATGATGGCAACATCCCTACACCAGTCATTTCTTGTAACATATTGAGTAGCCTTTGCATCCAAACAGGAACGCTTGTATAAGCTAAAGATGATTCTCGGACCGAATTCCGAGAACGATGACATGCCAAAAAGGAAAGCAGGGGATTGGAGGAATAAACTTAGTGAGCTTTGAATTGAACGATCAACAAGATCAAAGAAGTGCGTCACGAAGACCATTGAGACTGACGATTTGATATATATACGATGAGCGTGTGAGTAGCCTCTCATGATGATAGCCTTTATAGATAAAGATTTAAAGAAATCAAAACAATCAGAGAAGGTCGATGGATCGTTGATGTCCGAGAAGAGGTGTTTAAAGAAGAACCAAGACAGATGAGATGGATTCCGATGGCGCAGAGATTAAGGCGTTAATTAAGGTATCTGAATGGATACCCCACACTGCTCATCATCTTCATCTCGTTCCCATCTCCGTTCTTGATTCATCCATCTACGATCATTTCACATCAACATCGATATCCGGTCTGATTTGTCTGTGAATAGACAATTTAACAGATCATATAATTCTCTGTATCTGTAAGTTGTTCATCTTGCATTTACATCAATCCTGTTTGAATGTCAACGAGTACTTCCAAGTGGAATCGGCATCATCACAGATCGGCCAATAGGCCAAGTCCCAGATCGAATGTTTTCGGGTCCCTAAAGCTCATCAATCATCAACTGAGCTAATTCTTGCCTGTCTTAATCGCTTCTATTCTGTCGAACAGTTTTATCGTACCCTTTTATTTGAACAAAGCAAGCAGGAATCTGGTATGAGGCTCTACTCTTTCCAAAGACGTTTGTCTAGTCAAGCTATTTTACCTAAAGCCCGGCTTGTCCGATCGTATGCAATCGCCTCGGACGGCGCACCATCAACCAAGACGACATCGGAATTTCCATCGTTTCTTGTTCCCTACTTATCTTCTACCTCGATCTCAGAGACATCATGGGCCTCCGGTATAGTCTCCTCTGATGAGCAACCTGCTGTTCACCGATTACCTTCTCCTCCTCCGTTGTCTCAGGTCCAATTGCTTTCCTCTTTGAACGGAATCCTTCCTCAATGTACCTGGCAACAGCATCTACTTGTCGTTCGCTATTATTTCGCTCTCGACCCATCGATGATCACCGCCGCGCTTCACAGACAGGTTGCCATGACGCTGGCTGGCGGACGGAGTACCCTCGATGGCTACCGTCATCTCAAGGGTGTCGTTCAGAGAATGATGGATCTTGGGATCGAAGTTCCATTGTTCGTCAGAGATCAGCTCATCAGAATCAGTTCACCTGACAAGGCCAATGAACATGATCGATATGCAGAACTAAAACTACATGGAAACACCGTCGAAAAGATGTACAACTGGAACAAAATCTACGGTTCCGGATCAGATACTCAAGTGGGCGACATATTCTATAGACCATCGAGTCGGTCGTTCAACATGTTGCTCGAATCGAAACATCCATCGTCTATATTTAACAACATTATTAGTCAATCATCAAGCCCAAATCGACACATGACTCCGATTATAAAACATCACGCCCGATCTTTTACACTGATCTCAAATTTGCCAGCCTTACTACAAAACCCATCGAACGGAAAGCTGACGATCAGGGCATTAAATGAAGTCTTGGCTGCATTCGCATCAGACGAGAACATCCGATTGACCGTCCCTATGGAAGCTTATGTGGCTCTTCGAAGACATGCCGCCGGGCTTCCTTGGAGAAGGGTGTACATTGACCGGGCATCCAAGGGGTTATATCAAAATTATGACGATCCGGCCGAGAGCTTCGCAAATCCAATTCTAGATTCCCTTGGATACGATTTCCCGAGAGACCTTGAACCAAATCGAGACACGTACACTATTCTCCTTCGTAGCTGTATCTACCGAGGTGAACTTAACTTGGCGCTCACCATCTTCAAGGATATGCTAAACCCAAACGGGCTTTCATTAAGACTGCCTGGTGCGCATCCTGGAAATAAAGGTCAACCGCCGAACGAGCTTGAGAGCTTTCCACCCAATGTTTCCGATTATACCGCCTTCTTTTCCGGCTTTTATCGGTTTGGTGAACTGCCCACACTCGACTCGACCGCTGCAAGATATTATGACGCCCACCACAAGATTCTGCGTCGGGGTGATGAAGGTGGATCCCCAGAAGGCAGAGAAAGCGAGGCAAGCATGAGGAGAAAGACAACAGAGATGTGGAACATCGGGATGGGTTTCCAGGAGGCTTCACTCGAAGATCCATATACACCTGGTTTTAATGGAGAGATTCCTAGCAGGAACCAATACGCGGTTAACAGGGCGACCGAGCCAAAGAAATGGGTCTTGCCAACGTTGATCATCCTTTTCCGAAGCTTTTTATCGATGACTCCTTCGAAATGTATGTTCTCAGACTTTTCTAAACTTTAGTTGTCTTTTGGCTCGTAGCTGATGCTTTCAAACACAATAAACTGAAAAACAGACTCTACAACCGTGCCGAACCCTCGAGCATCGTATCTTCCTCCTGCCCGGAATCGATCTGATCACCGCGCGATACAATCCCCGACGCCTAGACGTATACTATTCATCCTTCGAGCCTTTGGCCAAGTGTCAAACTTCAACCCTTACATCATCAAAGGTGTCTGGGAGGCCTGTGAGGAGAAGTTTGGAATGGGGAATGACGAGGGTTGGGTAAACTGGAAGGTCACTCCGGAACTCAAAAGCTTCTTGAGTGTGTTTGGTCTGACAGCCAAGCCGGCAGAATGGGGAAAACCTGGAGGATATGAAGGGTGGGACGATGAATGAACATGTATAATTATCAGGTGTCGCCTTCGTTGTATAAAATGTGATGTTGTAAAATGTCTTTGAGATGTAAGGGCTTGTATGCACCGCGAAAAAAAGAACATGGTTACGGCCCACGTAACTACTGACGATTATCAAAGATGGGCGTGTGCTTGCTTTGATCTTGACATTCGACAGTCAACTTCTTCACTTGCTTTTTCTTAATTCTAGTCACTCTTATCAAGATGTCCACCCCTTTCAACACCCCTATTTCTGCTCCGATACCCTCTGAGGATATCGTTGCCAAGAAGGTATGTGTATCCTATAGATCTGGTCTCTGGACGTGACTTCCTATTACTCAGTACCTGATTGTTCACCTTTGTCCTCTTTCTTCTTCATCGCGTCCCGGATACATAGTTTGATGCCTGTGTGCGTGCTCAATAAGTCGTTTAGATCTAAAGAACCACATCTTCAGGAAAATGAAAACCTATTTTACTGAAAACCAGTTCTCTTCTCTTTTTGAACGGGTATCTTTTCCTTCTTGATTCGATATAGGTCGCTGATTTGATCGTGAAGACCGGTGTTGGGTTGTCTGTCGGTGTCGCTCTCTCAGTGATCGTCTTCAAGCGTGAGTCTAGAGTTCCTGTTCAGAACTATATCCAAAAACATACTGATTGTCGTTCGGTGGTGTTTCATCTTGAAAATTGGATTTGGTTAGGACGAACTTGGCCTGTGGCTCTCGCGACTGGATTTGGTATTGGGCAGGCGTGTATGTTGAATCCTCACCTGACTAAAGTAAATTGTCAAATCTGAGAAACGCTTTGATGTCTTTCATTTCTTTCCAAAACTTAGACCAAAACTGTGATCGATCGTTTAACCCCTACAATATCCCTGGGTAAGTAGGACTGTTCCCTCAAATGTCTTTTCTCTTAGTTCATTGTAGCTCACAGTTTGATCAAACACTTGCTGTGTGTCATCTCTCATCTTTCATCTTCTAACAAATATAGATCCAAGGTTCTTCCTGCTGAAAATATCAAGAGGGTTTAAAAACTTGCCGACTGTTGTGAGAGTTTAAGAAAAGGGATGGAAGGAGAAAGGATTTATGTTGTCGAGAACGAGGCCAACTTTATATCATACTCATTTTATGATCGTCTTGAGCGAAAATTAATGCAAAAGCCAATTCTGGATGAACCATTGGGAATTTGAAAACACTACAGAAGCATCTGTCCGTCAAGAAGCTCGAGCGTTCTTGATTATCTCGCTATTGTCGTTCTCACTGCTGAGAAAACTCCTCTTATAAAATTGTGATGTCCAATTGCCCGGACAAACACGTAGAGCTAGAGCCCATCTCGTCTCGTTTACCAAAGAGCACCACCTTCCTCAGCCGGTAATCTAGCAACATATTCCCTGATAGCAGCATGTCCACTGACAGTGACGAAAAACATCATCCGTTCTTTGCCGACGTCATGAAGAACGACGTCGAGTTGACGGGCATAAGCTAGTGCTTGGGAGTATTGATAGAGAGAAGAGAAATCAGAATACAGATGGCCTATCGCGATGATACGCAAACACATCCCAAGAACAGAAGAAAATAATTAGTAAAAGATGTGGGAAAGAGGAAGGAAGATAGAAAGAGTACCTTCGGCCATCTTCATTCGATGTAACTCGGACTCATACAATCGAAGCTGATCTTGAACTGTTACAGGAAGTAGCGGGTTCTGTCCAGTGTTGTTCAAACGTACATATAGTAAGTTTCTAATCAGTTGAAATCTCGAAAACACGCTAAATCGATTTTACACTCACGTTTTTATACATTTGGGTATGGGCGTGGACCGTTAAATAACTGATGATCTATTCTCACAGAATACACTCACAGAAATATCAGACCCTTCATTCGAGATATACGCATTACCGAGAAATGACAATATATGAGACAAACCTGATCGGCTGTGATTCCTTTCTCAAGCGCGCCTCGCATCTTTCGACGGGTGATCTCACCAACAACCATATTGGGGAATCGAGCTTTGAACTGGACAAACAAGTTTAAAACTGAGATTTGAAGGATGTTATCTGGTTCGATTAAGTTCCAAGGCAGAAAGGTATTGGGGTATCAAGGTCAGTCTTTGATCAGACGATTGCACAGAGAGCAAGAATAAGGCTCATACTTGTGTATGCATACACCCGGAAATTAGTTTCAACAATGATGAACCCTTTCTCGGTTCCACCTGTTGGTCCAGGAGCGGCAGACGACAACCCTGATGCTGGTGCGGATATAAGTGCACTTGAGCCAAGAAGTCCAGTCGATTCAGTTTGCTCAGCTACTGATGCAGAGAGAGATGCTGCTAAATGAGTAGGGTAAAATCGTTTTGATGATTTCTAAGAAAAAAGGATAATCAACCTCAGCATCAAGTTTCGAAGAAGATGGCCAGAGAAAAGTTCGGTTTGACGATAGTTCAAACGTACTGTGCGACGATACAGAAACCCTGTCTCGTTTAAATCTTCGAGCATTGTCAATTGAGTAGCTGTCAAATTTTCCGTTGAGTATCCCTGCAATGTGTATTGGGAAAAGTCAAAGAAGAGATGGAAGAGGGTAATATAAGTCTACAAAAGGCCGCGCAAAGTAGAGCAGAGACAAGGATGCAAACGAACCCGACCAAGCTCGAGGTTTCCTAACATGAAGAGAAATGAAAGCGCTTCAATCGGGTCCATTTCTCGTTCCTATTCAATGAGAGACAGACCTCATCACCATCAGCTGAATGGCAAATGGTAGATGTTCAGGCACATGTCCGCGCATGTGCGGAAACTGTAAATGTGACAAATTGAACGAACTGGTGCTAGTCGAAGATAATTCAACATCAAATCCCATTGCTGAGTATGCACGTCCTCCAATAAGAATTGAAACCCCCTCGAAGTGATTTGCAGTCTATCCGCTGCTTTGACAAGCTGATTCCCTCCATTCCTATGTATCACAATATGCGAAGTGCATTATACCGTCAGCTACCTGGAGTTCTGATGTACGACTCGACGGGACAATTGACATACGGATCAGCCATGAGGCCACTGTTGGCCAGTAAGTAGAGGACCGAAGGTTTAGGAGGCACAGGTGAAATATTGATAGATCCACCCTTTGACACCATGAAATGTAATATAGTCTGTGAAGAATAAATAAATGCCAGGAAGATAGAAGATAAGTTAACTATTGCATAGTCATAAAAGAAAAGAAAAGAGAAATAGAAGACATTTTAAGGTGTTCTACTTACCTCCCATTTGGAAACCGCAATCTGATCCAACTCTGCAGCCGTTTTTACATACTTGTCTTCTTTCTCCGACAAAATCCCAAATGACTGATGTGTTCCTCTATAGATCGAGAATTGATGTTATAATCACCTAGGCGCAAAAGTGATTGAGGAGTTGACAACGGATGCTTTGACGAACGTACCCTCCTGTCAATGCCTTCCGAAGGTTCTCCTTGAAAGCAGAGGTTAAAGAATATTTAGATCTTGAAGATGATTCCTTCAGAATATGTCGATGTTCGAGTAAAGCTATTGCTGCTATATACAAACTAACGAGGATGCAATTGACGATGACGACAACGACGATCAGAAAGCTGGAAAGTTTTCTTTTCTAGACCCATACGATCCATCTATGAAAGATCTTGAGAATATGGACATCAAGACGAACGTTTTAGATTCTCCTTCTCTGATCCAAAGGGCTAAATCGTCCTTCCGAAGGGAGCCTTCCATCCAAACGAGTGAATATACAATCTGCCTCGCCAGAGGTGGCAAAAGCCTAAAAATTGACAAGCATCCAGCTGGTGTGGAGTAGAGTCTTGTTAACGTCAGTTGAGACTGAGCTGACAGGTAAGAGGGGAGGGAAGTAGTGAAAGACTGGGACGAGGATGCCATCGGAAAGATGACCCCAGAAGGTATTATAGAGGACAACCAAGATTGTCTAATAGTTCTTTTGATGATGGTTCAACTTGAGGCTGAAACTTTCGGAGTTTTAGTCACGTGTTATATTATGAATGACGATTGTACGTTTCCCTTGTATCGTCTTTCCTAGTTCTTGCCTTTCTTTGCACTTTTGTTCAAAAGTATCAACAGTTCAGAATGAAGTAGCATAATACAGCATAGTAATCTAGACTAGCCAGCCGCCCATGCAACACGGCTTAGTACATGATCCGAGTCCGTGAAGGATGAATCTTTTAGGTTTGTCTTATAGGTATGTTTAGCAAGAACTACCAGTTCTTGAGCATGTCCTTCGTCATAGGCACAGACTCCGTCTCCTGCTCGTACTCAATCTCGACTCTCGGTCCGGAGGCCTTCTTGGCTTTCTTTGCCGGAGCTGGGCCAGATTTCTTTGTCGGGGCAGGCGCGGGGGCTTTACGCTTACCTTGTGTCGGAGCGGTAGCCTCGGATTCAGCCTCTGAGTCAGACGGTAAGGACTGATAGGAGATAACATAAAAACGGGTTAGCTACTGCAAGATCAACCGAAAAGCTGAAGAAGAACTCACATCATCATCTCCGCTCCAGTCTTCGAGATCACTCATGTCATCCTCGTCATCATTCTCCAAATCTGAATCATCCTCCACAAACTCCCTTGTTCCGTTCTCTTCATCCCACTCCTCTTCAACCTCATCCTCATCCTCATCGCCACTATCCTCCTCTTCGAGCTCGTCCATACCCTCCTCTTCGCCTAATCGATCCCGCTCCATCAAGGCTTGCCATACATCCTCATTCACGTTCAGCGGGGCATCTCCATAAGCTTTAGACTTTAGTCGGGACAACAACTCGGCCTCAATCGATCGTTCTAACTTGGCGGCGGAGAGCGCCTTGGTTTCTCTAGCTGCCTCTCGTCGGTCCAGCTTCTTCTTGATTCCCACCATGGTTGGCCTAACAAATATTGTTCAACAGAAGAAATGAATGTTGAGAACGACTGGCAGATGTTAGTGACTGTAAAAATAATTAGACCCGACGCACTGTTGTGTAGTTGCTAGTTTTCGCATCTTGATAAGGTATTGGGTAATCTTTGTTATACGCTGCTTGCACTTGTGGATAGTGAAATTTGGCCAGTAAATGAGCTCCTTTTCGATCTGATCGATTGTTTTTGGGTTGAAAAGTCGAGGAATGATATCAAAGAATACCACATCAGTAAAAATGAGTAAAAAATGCTTCTGAAGATAGTCTGACAGGAAAAGAAACAACGAACCTGTTCTAAAGCTTTGGCATAGTTATTGCTCAATTTCACACGCTCCCACATTTTCGCAGGTGAATGTGCTCGTTCGATTGTCTTCATGTAGAGGTAAGCCACGCCTGATTGGAAACGGACAAAGTCGTAGAAAAAAGTTCAATCACGACGATCAGAGAAGGGCCAACCAGACATGAGCTGAACGATTGAGAAAACACGAAAGAGAAAAAAGTAACAATGGAAACTGAAGGAACTAACCGTCCTTCTCTCGAACGGTCGCGTACCGCGAGTTTGCAAGTGGGCAAGACTGCTGACTACAGAACCCGGTCACGTTGTATTCATTTCTGCAGAAGTTCTGAGTAGTTGTTCTATGTTTGAGGAAAGAGAAGGAAGCGATAAGGAAGACGTGAGTATTCGACAAAATCAGAAATGGCAATAGCATTGCAAAGCACACGATAGTATGTATGCCTAGGAGCTATGGGCATGGAAATATATAGACAAACGTACTTGACTTTGTAGGAGCAGAACTGTCTGTTGATGACCTCCCAGATGACTTGGTCTGCTTGCATTGTGTGGATAAGATGAGTGGGATAGGTCGGAGTGAGAGGAAAAGAAGGAAAGAAGTGGGCGGGAGAACTGCAGAGAAGGTAATTAAAAAATTGAGAGCCCAAAGTTTTGACGATTCAGCTTTTAAGATTTTCTTGGCCCGTTCCTCTTTCCTTTATACCACCAACATCCATAATTTCCGGCGAGACTACAAAAAGAGCTTGATCCGACGTACCTACCGATGCAAGAAAGGATAAATTGCTGGCTTTGGTGTCCGATGGGTGGTTGAAAGGGCAGAACTTGAACAATCCCAGGCTTATAGGTTCACTTGGATTGGACGTTTCGTTTTTTTTTTTTTTTTTTTTTTT
>MVAI01000167.1:0-41564 GCA_014825565.1 Phaffia tasmanica | reverse complement strand
TCTCATACCCGTCCCCATGCCTCCCACCCATCTCACCACCACCACCACCACCACCACCATCATCATCATCTACCCCAAACGGATCAGCATGCCGTCCCTGTCGACAGACAGACATCTGCCCTGACCGGCCCAACCTCTCTAAATGGTGCCTCTAGATCAGACCATGACCTCTCGAATTCTATTCAGCCCATCGCTTCTTCTTCGTCCTCCTATCCTTCTGGAACGGCATCCATGTCTATGCCTAGCTCGTTCACCAATTCTGGCGATGAAGAAGCCTCGGATTTGAACGAGGGAGAGAGTAGCGGAACGTCTCCGACGACTTATGCTGCCGTCGAATCCGAAACAGGCCGAGAAGATCCCGAGGAACCAGAGATGATGGACGTCGAGATGGGCTTCCAATTAGCTGTCTCGGACGAAGAAACCGCCCGTCTTGCAGCTATGGCCAGCGCTGCACTCCAACGATTCTCTGGTGACACTCTATTCCGAGCACCTGTTCCCAGACCGGGGACTGTAAACCTCACTGGCGAACCATCAGGGTCCAACAACCTGACCCTCAGACGACTAGACCAGCAAGTGGACGCAGAGAGCCCTACCCCTAGGATCTTTCAGGGAACTCTCCTTCCATCCGATATGGCCGTAGATCCGATCGTTGGCTCCACATCGGCTGAATCAAGTCGACGGCCGTCCCCTATGAGATCACTCAGTGACAGTGCGAACACATCTGCTGACTCATCCCCTAGCATTCCATCAGCAACCACAGTCATTCCTATCGAGCCAGCCGGACGAACGACCACAGTTCGGCACAACACGTTGAGAGCTCCGACAAGACCGGCTTTCAACAACCAATATTCCGACGTGAGCTCGGCCGGAGGGAGCAATGTGTCGACCCCTATGGGCACTCCTAATGGGACGGCCAACCGAGAAAGAAGCGGTACCCTTATCGGTCGACCTACTCTCGCCCCCCGGCGTAGGAGCCGAAGGGAAAGGGTGGCCACACCCGGAAACGAGAGTGGTACGACAGGTGGGGAAGAAGAGGACGTTGACGACGCTGACGATGGCGGATTACTAGGTGACGGAGCAGGAGCTCGACCGGCCGGACAGGCGGGCCTTGACGGGACTGTTGGCGGAACTGGGACCGGGTTGGAAGTAGAGATTGTTCAAGAGGAAGACGGGGCCACTGACATTGAATCTGGCCTAGTTGACGAAGACATGTTGAATCAAAATGTGGACCTTCAGATGGGAGCTCCTCCAGGAGCACCAGGGGCGGTTACTCCTCGAACGGCAGCCGAGATGACACCTAGACAGCCATTCTTGCCGATGACGGATCCTCAAGGGGGTGTTGGAGCGGCAGGAGCCCCTGGAGGAAACGTTGGTGGTGCAACCCCATTGGTTCGACCGACTCAAGTTCTGGGAGGAGCCCATGGGGGAGCTCTTCTTGGAGGCGTTAACTTAAACCCACCTGGAATCAGCCTGGCTGGATCTCCGATTCAAAACACGATCGGTGGCGCTCAGAATATGCCAGGAATGACGGCGCCAGCCGTGGTCGCGCTCGCTACTGCCCAAGCAACTCAGCGAACCCTTCGAGACCTCAGTATGGAAACTGGACCATCCACCAGTTCAAACGAGCACTGCTACAGGGACGACGACGTCTTGCTCTCTCTCCAGCTCTTGGCCTATCTTTCGAAATATCCGCATGTCAGACAGGCATTTCACCGACCGAGGGAACCGTTTCATGCCAATCTGTCTTTGAAGCTTTCACCGGGTGAATTGCCACTTCCCATGCGACCTCCTTTATCATTCACGCCAAACATCTTCTCACTTGTCGAACGATTCACGTTTAAACCATCCGCAACGGACCCGAGTACGCCCATCCTGCCTGAAGAAATTGTCTATTGGGCAGGAGTCATCATGCGAAACGCTTGTAGGAAGGACGAAGGGCGAGGTGGGATCAGACAGTGTGCCAACATGAGTTGCGGGAAGTGGGAGAGTAGCCCGAGGCAGTTTGCGAAATGTAGGAGATGTAGGAAGGCAAAATACTGCTCAAAGGAATGTCAGAGCAAAGCTTGGTCCGAAGGCCATCGGTTCTGGTGCTCGTAAGTTCTCGTTCATTTGTGTCTGAGCCCCGGGTTGGTTCCGGCCTTTGACTGATGTTGACTTTTGGACAATTTTCTGAACATCCAACGGGACTACTGTCTCACTGATAGTCAACGAGGCGAGACAGGTGATCGAGCAGATCCCAGCCAAGAATCCTCTGATCCAGCTTCTTCCCGTGGAGATCGACACCACGGGAATGTACCACCTCCTATCCAACACCACCATCATGTCCTTCACCAACATGCCGGCGCTCCCGAGGCGAGTCCGACCGGTGGAACTACTCATCCTCGACCACCTGCTCATACAAGGACTCGAACCCGGACAAACACTAACCCAACGGTAACTCTGCCTTCGGTCCGATCTCCGGCTCGAACGCAAGGGATGGACGTCGATGCGGACACTGCTGAGGTAGATGCAGATATAGATCCTAGGACGATGCCTGTACCACCTACACCTAGGCCTCAACCTATCGGACGGACGGACGGACCTTCTCTCCCCGGAGGTCATCCTTCCGTCCCGTTCGCCCGAGCCAGAACAGACGGGCTTGATTCCCCTTTGTCAACTTCTGAGCCAGAAAATGGTTCATCTACCATGGTTCCTACAGCTGTCCCAGCGGCTCCTACTTTCTCAAGATTTCCTCTTCCTCAATGGGGTTTAGATGTAACAGGTGGCTTGTTTAGCCGACCTGAGCAACCGGTGAGATCATCTACCCTTCCGACTGATCTCAGCCAAAATGCTTCTCGATCTTCTTCCAGTTTTGTTCCTCCTCCGACCAACACAACGGTTGATTCTACTCAGAGTTCTTCCAGTTCCGTCAACCCGACCATCAGTTCTCGGATACGTGCTCTTCCCCATACAAATACTGTTTTACCCACCACATCGTCAACTTCCTTATTTACCCATCCAGCTAGTTCCACATCCAACACGGGCTCGGCCTCCGACTTGCCTCACACGGTGACTTCTGTTGGCGCGAACTCTGGGTCATCAACTTCTACTTCGTCGTTTTCCAGAGCATTTCATTTTGTGGACAGACTCGGCCTAGGAGGGAACAACTCTGATCGAACTTCTCACGCTCTCAGTGCTAGCACCGGTGACGTCCAAGATGAACGAGGAGCAGAACAGACACTGTTCGGACAGACGCCTTCAGCACCTCAGATCCATCACCGAAGACTCTTCCTCAGAGGGTCTAATGGTCCTGGTGGTGAGTTAGGAGGATTAAGTAGGACAGGTCAGGATCGTGAGATGTCGGGTTGATGGTCCTTCCGGGCAATTCCTCTCTTCTTCTTTTCTATTTCTTTATTCATTTTCTCTCAGCCAGAGTCATCTTCAGTTGTATGTAAGTTAATCCAAACCCTCGCGAGCAAAACCACGAAGGCTTCAACCTTTCTCTCCTCCCCCAAGAATCTAGTTTATAGAGAAGTCGGACAGCGTTTTCTTAAATCGTAACTCATCGTTAACTCTCGTCAACGTTTCCGATTCCCTTGCATCCTTCTGCGATCCCTTTTGTACCAATGGGCTCTCCACATCCAACACACTTGGTGCCATCATTCCTTTCTCTTCTTCTTCACTTCTGTTCTTTTTGTTCTAGGGATTGTTTCCTTCAAGTCTTGTGTCTGTTCAGCTCACTTGAATCAATCCCGTTCTGGACATGCCGACGTTCATCCTCTTTTCCCTTATTGCTCTTAGTGATTATCTTCATGAGATTATTTATAAAAACACTCGCTTTAGAATTCTGTTGAAGGAACAAACGAATAAGCATGCAAGCGATCATTGATCAGGAGAGAGAAAAGCACATTCTGTTTCTGTTTTCTAATTTCATTTTAAATATCAGTTCTCAGGTCTCTTGATTCTTGATTCTTGTCCCCTGATTCCTATCTCTGAAGTTTCTATTTGCATTGTGATAAATTCCAATGTATATGATTTTCTCCTCTCCGTTCCTTTCCTGTTCTTTGGACTGGTTTGGTTTAGATTATTCGTCTCTGACAGGTTTTAAAGCGGCTGCTTGAGCATCTCTAGCGGATCTGTAGAAACAAGAACACAAAGTCAACAAACAAACAAACAAACAAACAAACAAACAGACAGATAGAAATCTCAGAAAAGAAGGAAAGGGAAAATACTAACTTGACAAACTCGGTGAACCATCTCCTGAAGTTCTTTGCGTCCAATGTTCGAAGTTGGTTCAAAAAGTCAGCTGCCGTTTCGGGCGGACAGTTGATCGATGGAAAGAAAACGCCACCCAGCCGGTCGAAAGCTTCCTGTCCTCGAGCGGCGATGACTGATCGGAAAAGGTTGACGACCTCGGACATAACCTGAATCCACACGAATAAAAAGGGGTGAGACAGAAGACAAACGAAAGGAGGTATATATTAAAGAAGACGCAACATACAAGCTGAGCTTGTCCATCCTTGATCCTGAAAGCAGGGTTAGAAGGCACCTCGAAGCAAAGAGGAATCAATCGGTCATAGATGTATCCTTCAAACCCAGGGATGACTTGAGTTGTAGGCAGCGGCCCGGCCACATTACTTCCTACTCCCTGAGTTCCGGCAAGTATCACTCGGACGGCCGAGGGGTTCGTCGCCCAGGCGATCGTCACTCTAGATAGGATACCGAATGCTAGTTTTTGAAGAACCGGATCTCCAAACTCGGATGCGAATCCAATCACGTTGTTCAAGATGTTCTCCAGTTCAGGCTTGTTGGCTTTTATCGTGTTAAAAATAAGGATGAGAACAAAGACGTATCAGCACAAGGAAGGTAGCGGGAAACAAACCTCTTGCCATAGGAATACTTACTTGGCGAGAGGAAAACAGCATCTAGTCGAGCACCCATGATGGACGCGATGAAACTGAGGTAAGCGGCTCGAAGTGCATTATGAGAGAGCTCGTCATCCGTCCCGCTAACGGGCTCGGCCAAGATCTGGAACACCTTCTGGATCACCGGAAGGACTAAACCATCTAGAACGTCGAACAGATTATCCTAAAGATCAACATCAACGTTCAAAATTTGATCAGTGTCACAATTCCTAACCAACTGGCTGTTTCAAATGGTAGAATAAATTGTACCTTCAGCTTGTGTAACACAAGACCCAAGAATCCTAAGAACTCGACAAGCTCGCTTGGTTCAAACTGGGTAACGATGCCCTTAACGAACAGGGCGACGTACTCCAACACTCGTTGACTAGCGGTAGTGACAATTCGAGCGAAAGAGAACCGAGCCTGAAAATCCCAAAGAAACAAACCGAGACTGTCAGAACACACATCCGAACCACCTGATTCTATAGGTTTAGATGACCATCAAAGTTTGAACGACCTAAACTCACAGCATCACGGATTACTTTGATGGTGTTCATTCTTTCAAGCACAGCCAAGATCGCCTCGGTCGACTGCTTGAACACAGCGATCCACGGCGGAGGCGCGGCAGCTAAGGCGGCATCAGATGGTTCAGGGAAGCCTTTGGCAATGTTGCCCATGGCCATCATAGAGTGGTGCACCAGGAGAATCGATGCAATATCGTCCGGACCAGACGCAGTGATTTGAAGGTTGGAAGAGATAAGGGCTAGTAATGGATTAATGGCGGCCTGTATGATATATGTTTAGGAAGGAGAAAAAGAAGAGGAAGAGGAGGAGGAAGAGGAAGAGAAAGAGGAAGAATGAGCTATGATCGATACTTGTTAACAAAGGTCGATATCATACCTGTAAGAAAACTAATTGCTCGTTAGGAGAGTCTTTGAGGATGGCAATCAGAATCCCGACAGTTTCAAACAGGTAGAGCTGAGCATCGAAAGCGGAAGCCGTCAGAGTGGCCTTAACAAGAAGGTCTTCCTCTGGGGACTCTCGAGACGGGATTGTTGGCTTGATCACCAGTAAATCCTAGATTTTTGATTGGTCAGGGAATAGAAGCGTTAAGATAAGCACGAAAAAATCTGGGTATTTTTTTGGGCACGACCCAGAAAAGAGAACAACTACTTACGCTCATCGACTCTAGGATAGAAGGGACCAAAGTAGAGTTTAATGAAGACTTAACGTCCCGAACAAACTTATGGAACAAATAGAAGGCACGCTCCTGGACGGCAAGTTTCTCGTTGTGGATTCCTCTGTGGAGTGCGCAGAAGAGAAAGAGCGTCCAGTCTTTGAGTTGCTATTGAAGACAAAGAGAGGTAGCAAAGTACAGGCAGCAAGAAAACTAAAGACATACCTAGCATCCAATAAGGAACCCAACGTGGGCTGAATACAATCAATTCTCATCTTGAAAAACTCTGCATACCTAGAGGCACATTCGAAGAATTGTAGCGGAACTGCCGGATGGGGGTAACTTGAGATATTTGACTCGACCGTGCTGATCAAAATTTGTCCTTGTAACGTCAGAGGGAGTGACATGTAGTCTACATTTGCTTTGGGGGTCGAAGCGCCAGAGTCGCTCATTCCGTCTGACGACGAGAAAGAAGCTTTTCGAGTCTTAGTGCTAGAGGCAATCGCCGCCTGAACGTCCGGAGGGATCTCTACGAAAGCCGCACGACCCGCCACTGATATAAGAGTAAAGACCGAGCGAAAGTTTAGATCAGTTTTTTGTTCGTGTAGAGTATCAGCAACGAAGGATTGCCATGTCTTGATCCATCAGGTCCAAACACACCTCGAGTCACACTGAATTCGCTCCAGCTGTACACTAAGAAGAGTGCCAACTCGGCCTGTTGCCATGTCACACCTCCAGCTCCTTGGGACTGGAAAGTCTGAAGAGTCGAGAGGATGAAGTTTGAAATACTTCCGACGAAAAGATCTGGGTCAATGTTTGCGATAGCTTCCACAGCAGTTTTCAGTTGCTTTGGTTACGGAAAGCATACACATAGAAAGAAGGGAAGGTACTAATATTAGTCAATAAACGAGGGAGGCAGTATACGAAACAAGGAAAGAAGATTGTTACCTTTCGCATGGTCTGGAAGTTGATAACCTCTTCGGGATCCACATCTCCATCCTCTTCTCCTAAACTCCAATCAGCTTCCCGACCCCACTCCATTTTTTTCATGATAACAGCCAACAAGGATGTGAAAAATGCTCGTTTTGAAGGTGACAAATCTAAAGCCTCCCCCTTTTTCGCGCGCTTGTTCTATTTAAATTAATTAAAAAAAACTCATGAGTGTCCATAGAGCATATCGAATGTCGTAAATGGAGGGACTAACCCGTCTCAGGATATCATCCAACATTCCAAAGACGGCTGAACTGGTGTCAGTGCTGACATCCCCCAAAAAGTTCAAGAACAGTGGAAGACTAAGCTCCAGCATGGCTTCTGCCTCGACTTTTGTCTTGTCCTCTGCGAGCGCTTCAGGTGGAACGATTTTTCCTAGTTCGATTCCGAAGTTGTTCAACAGCTTGGCCGTTCGTTCTCTGAACTCGTCGACCTCTCCGCCGTCGCCTGCGCCGGCTCGAGTACTTTCCTCAAGTGGGCTAAGAGCATTGACGATAGAAAGGAAGTTAAGGAGCTGGATTTTCTCCCCTGGGTCTTTCATTCCTTTAAGTGTGATTCGAGAAAGAACATCAAGGGAGAGCAAACGGAACGGGAAATGAGAATGCTGGAGAAGTCGATTGAGAAGATGAAGGGAGTGTGGGGTCACGGTCATGGTGATATCCAACCAAGCTATTTATTTGAAGATGAGTTGTCGCAAGTCATAAAAATTGGATCAGATATGTGAATAGCCAGATCAATAGTTAAGCTGAAAATAGGGAAAACGGCGAGAAAAATACTCACGGACGTAACCACCATAAGCCTTGACTGCCCACTCGACAACTTCCGCCCAACCTTGCCCTTCCCCACCATCCATTCGTCCTAATGCTTCTTCCCAGACGGCCAGGCAAGCATCATGCATAGACGGCGCCTCTCTTTCCCTCATTTCGTCTCTCAACTTGGCGTCCCGTTCGTTCCTCTCCTGGGTCCAAGCTCGAGCGCTCTTTAAAAGTGTGTCATGTGCTTCCTGGTTGATTTCTACAATAGTATGCAGGACGAGGAGAGTAGTATGTGGGTTCACTTGAGGCTTGACCAAGATTAGAAGGGTCGAGAGAAGGGATGGGGTCGAGGATGGTAAAGGAGGGTATTGGAGAGTTGGATAGGACGAAATGAAAAGGAGAGCAAGGGTATGGGATACTTTGTTTCGAAGCAGAGATTGGACTGTGTTTTTGTGTGTGCCAGTGTCCAAGAAGGTAAGGATGTGGATATAGGAAGCAAGAAGGAACGCAGGTAATCATGAGGATTGCAGCCACTTACCAGGACCAATTTCAGCAGCTCCGTTAACAAACTCGGTCTGAACGTAATCAAGGAAAGCTTGCTGAATAGCAGCTCGGGATTCTAATGACAGCGCATCCGTTCTAAGAGAGAGAGAAGACCACCATGGTAACTTTGCTAAGCACTTGACAACGGGTTACGAAAGGAAAAAAACACAAAGAATCGATTCACTTTGATTTATCCCCTAGTAGTTGATCCATGACTTGAAGACTGAGAACTCTGGCTTCAGGTGAGCATTTTTGATTTCCATCTTTCCCAACTTCAGAACTTGATGGTGCCCCTGCACCTTTTAAAAAGATGGATAGAGCCAACTAAGACAAAAGGGATAAAGATAGGGACCAAAGAGCAACCAAAGGAGCGCCGTCGTATCAGCATGTTTTTTCAAGGAATAGCTAATATAGAATTTTATAGCGATTGTGGTCAAGTCGCCACTAAAGAAAGAACCAGATATCGGGTCGTTCGACAAGGGACGTCATAGAGCATATGGACGGCAGTCGCTTACGCTCCCAGCAGTACCGAGAGCAGACCGACACGGGCCGAAGAGAAAGAAACTTACCGGCCACCATTGATCACAATGGATCACCACATCTCGAAGAAAATCGTTCGCCTGTTGTCTGAGTGATTGATCTGGCGAAGAAGCAATTTCTACAGCATACAAGAGCTGCTTGTCGTCCATGATGTGTATAAATGAGTGTGAGAGAGTGTGGGTATGTGTAGGGCTTTGTGGAAGATTGTCTGTTACGACTGTTTTGTTTTAACCCTCTGTTTTGTATGATAATTCCTTCCCTTCTGAAAACAAAGATGGTATGAATTCAAGAGAGACTAAGAGAAGCCAAATAATGAAGAGGAAAAGAAGAAAAGGAACGAAGCAAAAGAAGAAAGGAAATAAAGAAGAGAGTGTGAGAGAACAGTGTTTGTGGGTGGAAGAGAGGGAGAAGAAAAAAGAAAAAAGAAATTCTAACGTTTTTTCTTTCTTTCCAATTCCATCCCTTTAGTTTACTATTGTTCTTCCTATTCCTATTCCTATTCCCAACACAACATCTCTCTTCTTGTTCTTTCTTTCCTTTTCAAAAGACTGATTCTCACAGATGACCTTAAATTGACGTGGTAACGAATAGTGCTGCCTTTGGAAAACAAGATCAAGGCGCATACATGTACATATTTAATAGTTACAGAACTTAGTTTTACAGTGTCAACTGGCCGGCTGTATATATCCCCAGTATATCCTATCGACCTAGATGTGTTCGATCGTCCAAACAAACCAGTATCTAGCCGAGTTATCTGGTAAAAAGAAGAAGAAGAAGAAGAAGAAGAAGAAGAAGAAACTTTGATACCACAGTAATCACCTGCAGTACAGCTGAATGGATAGAGGGAGACTCCTGACGAACACTCTATGCTGTTCATGCTGAATTGAGAGAGTGCTTGGCCACCTTAGAATGGGCGACCAATCCAATGACAACACAGGAAATAGTGAAGCCAACACTTTATGAGAAATTTGATACACACAAGATTCATATGATATGCGAATAAAGTAGAAGATATAATGAAAACCTATCAGCCCAAATGATGATCGAAGAAGATGAAGGTCTGGGTAAGGTCAGATAACGTACAATTTTGCGAACGTCTGACGGGATATTTGACGCTCTTCTTCTGATGTTCGAGCAGACGCAAAGATAGCTATTCATAGATGATGATAATGTCTGTGTCCGGTTAGAACAGATCGCAACAAAAGTGGATGTAGAAACACAAGAAACTTGCCTCTCAGGTTTGGAAAAGAAGACATCTTTGGTGTTGTACTCTTGAACAAGCAATGGGCATGATGTTGACAGGTAAGCATTATGGGTTGCGCACAGCCTCCGAACTGATGACGTAGTCACGTGCTCACATCTCACACGTGACTTAGTCATCAAAACGCGTCCTTGGTACGTTTTCTATATCCGTCTTTTTTTTCTCTTTCCCTTCTTTCTCACTTGCTCTTTATCTCCAGAACTTCTTACATCTTTCAGCACAGATACGAACCAAAACACCCTTTTGAATAGATCAAACTAACCATGACCTCAACGCCTCCTAATGGTCCTTCCCGAAGCAGGTTCGCTTCCAGAGCTCCTATGGATATCCTTACCGAGGAGCTCGATGGCCGAGTTCTC
Organism: Phaffia tasmanica; assembly: GCA_014825565.1. NCBI lineage: Eukaryota > Fungi > Basidiomycota > Tremellomycetes > Cystofilobasidiales > Mrakiaceae > Phaffia > Phaffia tasmanica. Next base: position 31,056 of record MVAI01000167.1, on the reverse strand, counting down.
TTCGCTATTCCTAAGAAAGGTCAGTCTTACCTTGTTCCACCCACGTTATTTCCTTCATCAACTCTCATCTCGATCGTGTTTCTGAAATTTCATTTCAAAATCTCTTTTCCTATGGAAAACTAATAGGACGACTTCATGAAAAGTGCATGGAACTCTTGAAGGGTGCGCGTTATTCCTATATCTTCTTCTTGCATTACTTGGCTGACTCACTGTCTACTACTCTCAAAAGGTTCCGACATCAAGTTCAGCAGAGGACACCGACTGGATGTCTGCCTTGTTCAGAATCACCCTATCGCCCTGTATGTTTATTCTTCTGAGTCGGACCCACAACCTCCTCTTTCCTCTCCTTCTCATCGCCATGGGTTGCCTTGATTCATAGCGTATTCCTTCCTGCTTCGGATATTCCTCGATTTGTTGCCCTCGGAAATGTCTCGCTAGGAATCACCGGTCAGGATGTCATCCTTGAGTCCAGTTTGGCCTCCCAGATTTCCGAGCTCCTCCCGCTCGACTTTGGAAAGTGTGCTTTGCAGGTCCAGGTCCCCGTGGCCTCTCCCTACCAGTCACTCGAGGAGTTGGCCGGCAAGAGGATCGTCACCTCGTTTGAAGTTATCGCCGGCGAGCTCTTCAAGGGCGTCGATGAGAAGACTCCGGCTGTGGATAACGCAAAGACGAGTGTGGAGTACATTGGAGGTAGTGTTGAGGCCGCTTGTGCTTTAGGAGTGGCCGACGGTATCGTTGACTTGGTCGGTCAGTCTCCCTTTCCTTCTTTCCTTGCTGTCCTGTCATCCAAAGCGATGTTAGCCCCCTTGATGAAAAGTCATAGTGATGGATTTTTTACATACTCCTTTTTGCTTTTTCCCTTTTCCAGAATCTGGGGATACTATGCGAGCTGCCGGTCTACACGCCATCCACACGATTCTTCAATCCGAAGCCGTTCTTATCACCTCTGCAACTCCTCACCCTACGCTCAATCCCGACCTCCTTTCGTCTGTGACTTCACTGGTCCGCACTCGACTGGCCGGTGTGATTGCCGCTCAACAGAACGTACTCTGCACCTACAACATCCTTCGATCTAAACTTCCCGAGGCTATGGTCGTCACCCCTGGTCGACGGGCACCAACGATCAGTTCGCTCGAGACCGAAGGTTGGGTCGCCGTCAGTGTGTTAGTTAAGAGGAAAGGAATGGCCGAGGTCATGGACAAGTTGACCCACGTTGGAGCGGAGGATATTTTGGTTACTAAATTGGATAACTGTCGCGTTTAGAGAGGGCAAGCGAAAGAGACCTAGGCGAAAAGCTAGATTATAATAGATGGCTCTGGCTTGGTTTTGGCATCAGACAATCTTTGCTATCAGAACATAAAAAGATATACGGCAAATATTACTTTTGAGGCACGACTTTGAGAAAGAGACAGAAGGAGGAAAAGGAAAGAAACCGAAAGCGGGCGTGATCGACGCGACTGTTTTCTTAATGAGAAGAATTAAAAGCGCGAAAAAAACAAACTCGTCAGCTTAACCTCCCGATACAATTCTCCATTTCTCTTCTGCCTCATCCTCGACCAGATCAATCCCTTTTGAGAGAGAGGAAAGAACATCTTGTCATCTTCTCACTATGGCTACCTACCGCCCATCGTGGATGACAGAAGAGCTAGAAGAAGAATGGCCAGCTTCTGAACACACCCCGTCTCCTGCTTCTTCCGGATCTTCTTCCTCTCGACCTGCTCCCCTTGGTTCTCTTCCTCTCCCACAAACTTTCCGATCTCAACTTATACCTTCGACCTCTCCGCTTTCCCCAAACTTGATATCGCCTCTGAAAGACTCAGAACCTATATCGTCTGTATCATCTGTGCAAGCTCCGGGGACGTTCATAGTCAGAACGGACGTGGAAACTCAAGGACCAGCCACGCCTATAGGTCCGTTGTCAAAGCTCAAAGGAGCTGGTACACCAGGTGGTCATCAAGGCGGAGGAGGAGGATTAGGAATCATCAACAGTTTCTTTTCGCCAATCGCTCTTGAATCAATGTTTGAGCCTCCTTCACCCAGCTCCGGATCAGAAGATAGTTATGTTCGAAACGCGAATAAATCCACCTCCCAGACACCAGAACCCAACAGCTTTCAGCAAACATCACCAATCAGTCAGCCACAACCACAACCACAAGTCCAACAGCAACGTATATCTTCTTTCGATATGACCTATCCTGTATCAGTTTCTCCCTCCTCTTCTTCTCCAGAAAAGGAAGAAACTGTAGATTCCTTTGCTGAACAACCAACACCTAGCTCACCTACGTATACATTCTCACCTTCACCTTCACCCTCGCCTCTTTCTCGAGTACCTCTAAGCAGCAACCAGTTGTATCATGTACCTCAACGTCCATCCCGATTGGCAAAAGGATTTACTCCGGAAGATATGACAGCTTCGACGATCGATCCTCACGATGTCTCTCGTGTAGAAGAGGTGGGCGAAGAGGACAGGGACGAGGATGAGAAAAAGGAGATTCTGATAGAGAAGGTAAATGCAATCGATGCAGGTGGGACAGAACGGACAACAAGCGTCAACGACGAGTCAAAGCAGACGGTCAGTTCTTCGTCGTTCATTTCTGTCTGCCCTTTTTCCAATAAAGTCATTTAGCTGATTTTGCCTTGAGCATTGACTTTCGCTCCTTATCTTTATATCTAGCGTGTAGACAAAAGACCTTTAGATTCGTTCGACTCATTCAATACAGTCTTAACCGTGAATGATCATCGATCAGAGAATGAGAACGACAGCACCCTTAGTCACTCTTCCAAGAGCGATAGTGACGACGCCAAAACAGCAGGGGATCGATTCGAGGACCAAACTGCCCAACCTACATCGACTACCAATCCAACGACAATGACATCTCCTGACCCCAGTACTTCACAAACATGCACCGCCAAAGCCTATGATCCACCTTTCTCGCCTTTTTCCCCATTCTCGCCCATCAAACAGTCAGACAACCACTCGGAACCGAAGAAACTCCAGCTATTTCAGCCTCAATTTGATACGTTCACTAGGGACTTTATGAGCGCCATCGTAGATAATATCAATGCTTCCGCCAGCTCTTCACCTTCTTCTTCCATGGAAGTATCAGTTTTATCGTCTCCTCAGCCACATGCAGGCTCGACAACATCCTCGGCAGAAGACGTCCAGTCGGTATCTATCTTATCAGACGATATCTCCCTCCGGTCTTCTAAGAGGATCAGGTTAACACCTCCGAGGGTAGAGGGAGGAAGAATCCCATCCGGTTCATCTATATGCAGCTTAGAGAAACTTCAGAAATCAAAATCCTCAGCAGCCACGGTCAATCGAGACTGGGATAAAGAAGCCAAGGAGATGATGATTAGAGTCAGAGAGCTGGATAAAGCAAAAGTGAGCCCGGATGAAACCCAGGGTTTGGTTGAGAATGAGGTGACGTCGGAGGAGATGTTGGGAACAGGAAGCGGAGATATGTCGTGGGATCATAAACCCAGCTCTAATCTTGATTTAGAGACGAGGCAGAATTGTGAGGTGAACAGTAACAATGTCGTGGAAGAATCTCAGAAAGAGGATTTCGTAGGAGGGCGCAATCGTGAGTGGCTGGAGGTTTTTCTCAGATCAACTCGCAAGCATTCTTCACTCTATTAAACTAAAACTTTCTTCTGGTTGTACCTAACTTCGATACAGATGCTGCCCAACAGATTCCGAATCCTGCTTCTCTTTCTACATCACCTTCATACTCTCCGAAAAAGAATCTTTCATTGTCTACAAGACTTTCCAAACCACACGATCAACACGACCATCCTTTCTTAGACGAGGGCACCGTCTTCGAAGTAAGCACTCACTCATCAGAGGCTGTCAAGACTTCCAAACCGGTTGGATCATCGAGATTAGGCGGATCGAAGATGGTAGATGAGCGGCCCTCATTTGAGGATCTGCGTTCGAAGAAGAGGAGCCCAATGAAGCTCTTGAAAAGGTTGAGTGCGGCAGATAAAGTGGAGAAAGACTTGGTAAAGGGAGGAAGGGATTTAGGTTCTGTAATCGAGAGATCACAGGCCAGGTTAGCTGTAAGTCTCATTAATCTTTTTACGTTGAACTCGTTGTTATTGCGAGTACAAAAATTAACACATAGGCGTTGGAATACAGCAACGACGAGAGGAGGCATTGCAGTCTTCAGCCCTAGAGCTTTCTCGTGTCGGGACAGGCATTCCATCTCGGCCTATCTCTCAACATTCGAGCTCCAGCCTACCAATGCGCGCTGCTCAGGAGCCTGCGTTACTCACAAAGTCTTCTGGACCCTCCACTCAACCTTCTTGCATTGGAGATGCAAACCATATCGAACCTCCTTATATCGCTCGAACAACGACTGCCCAGTTTGTTGATTCTTTGTCAGAAGGAGGTCAGAACGGAGTGATATTCGGTTTAGAGGAAACTTCAGGATTGAGTGTTCTGCCGGAGGAGACAGAGATTGACTCCACTGAAGAGCCATTGTCTAGCTTGCGGCGCTCCGTTATGGGTTCTGAATCTCGAGCGCCTCATCTCCCACTGTCGAACCTGGCGGTCTCGCCCTCTCAAAGGCCGTTTAATCGATCGGTATCCATCAATTCCAATTCTTTCGACATGTCCGATTCTCCAGCAGACGACCAAGACGGATTCAACATGGAAGAAGTCGCTGCCTCGTTGAAGACATTCCAGATTCCAGATTCCTCTTTGGTCTCTTCGCCCTCTTCTTCAAATTCATCGGAGAAGGCAAGCACGCCCACATCATCGCCACCTCGTCAACGACCGCCTCTGTTTCATCATGCGGCTACCGCGCCTGTACCACTCTTATCTGTTCATGCTACCCCTCTACCTATAAAAGGACAAAGAGAAACAGGTCTATCTACTGGAGGCTTACGCCCGTTTATCACGCCGGTGTCTGTGCTCAAGAAGCCATCTCCTCAGGGGCAGTTGGGCTCGGCCATGCCTGGTTCGGCTCCTCACGGTCGAAGCGTTAGTTTCTCCGACGGGAGAAAGACAGGAAAATTGAAAGACCCTCAAGTGCAAAAGATTGAGCTTTCTTGGAATACGAAAGGAGAAGATACGTCTGGAGAAGAGGAAAAATCAGAGGCGTTTGCGGGAGCTTCGATGCGTACGCATAGAATTCAGAATTTACTCGATGATTTGTGGGATGATTCCGATTCTGCAGAGAGCGGTAAGTTTACTTTATTTCTTAAATCTATCTGATGTGAGCATAGAGTCGTCAATAATTAAAATCATTTGGATGATACATCTTTCTCCTCAACCAGACCTCGTTCACGACACACCTTCAAAAATCAGTCAATCTAGTTCTACTCTTCCGCGCCATTCTCGACCAAACGGTGATAGCCAGGATTCAGAAATATATGACCTTACCCGTCTGTCGCTCGCTCCTACGTCCCGCTCGTTTCATTACAATGGTCGAAAGAACAAACCGGGGGATGCGACGTTCCTCACCGAGTGCTCTTTCGGCGCAACAAGGGATCGGTTGGTCGAGATCATCACTGATGTCCATTCGTTCGTGCCCCATTGGGATGAGATGACGTCTATCGACATCGAGGGAAAACAGGCCGGGAGCGTAGCTCGGATGAAAGAGTTTTTGCCCAAACTTCTCGAAGCCAACTTGTGAGTCTTGATACATCCTCTATTCTATCTTTAAAGTCAGACGTCTGATCCAGTGCTCTTCTGTCTTGTCTGTCGGTTTCTTTTTTCTTTTTCTCTTTTGAGCGGATGCAAATAGAAATTGGAACGACTTGACGTATTTGACAGGTGTCCCATCCTCTGTGGAGACGTTGAGAGCTGCACACAACCAGTTTGTTTCTTCCTTCCGATGATGATCTACTCTTCGCTAAGGTTGATGACTGAGTTCTTCTGACCCTTTTTTTTTTGTTTTGATCAGATTAAGCAGTCTGACGGCTGTGGCCCATCTGATGAACCTCCAATATCTTGATTTTAGTTACAATCAGCTTGACTCTGTTCACCGTGAGTCGATCTTGGTATTCCACTTCGAACATTTCTCTGCTCTGTATACTCACCCGTGTGTCTCGACGTTTACGAATAGAGCTTACTTGTCTTCGACACCTACGAGAGATTAAGCTCGATCACAACAACATATCCGACCTGACGCCTCTTTTTGCTATCGATAATCTAATCAATATCAGCGCAGCCAAGAATAAATTGTCTTCGATCACTTTCCCCACTTCGATATGGTAAGTGTTGAAGTCACTTTGGGCGTTGATCTATCTTGATGGAAGACTCATCGTTCTTCTTGTGGTTATCGTCATACCTTCCGGCAAAACAAGGTCTCGTTTGGAATCTCTTGATTTAGGAAGTAATAGGATTGAATCGGTTTCTGGCCTAGAGTGCCTCTCGAATTTGAGATGTCTGACACTGGGTAAGTTTCTTGACGAATAATGGCACTAATCACAGGCTTAGACCCGAACAATAACCTTACCTCATCCTCTATTTTCTTCTGCAGATGGAAACAAGTTACGAGCGCTCGAGCCTTCTGGACGGCTTCGAAAACTCCGAAGCCTGAAAGTGAGCGACAACAAGTTGACCCAGTTGGACATTGGTCAATTTCCCCAACTCCGAATTCTCTACGCGGACGACAACCGATTACAACGTATCAATCGGTCGGCTAAAAACACCAAGATTGAGAGATTAAGTCTGAGAAACCAAGAGGGTAGCCGACTGTTCGTTCATTTTTTCTCCTGTTTGGAAAATCTTCCGTCTTCGTGAACCCTCCTTGCTGAGCGACTTTTCTCGTTGTTGAAACATTCTCTGGATCAGCTCTCTGTCGGCTGTCGAGTTGAAAGAAGTCAAGCGATTGTTCATTTCAAGTAAGTTGTGTTTTTAAACGACCATCCCTTGTAGGCAAAACACTCATGCTCAAGTCTCTTTTCGGTTTCACAGACAATCCGATCACACCTAGTTTCTTTAATCAGCGATGCCCAAATCTGATCTACCTCGAAATGGCGTCTTGTATGCTCTCGGCCTTGCCAGATGGGTTTGCATCCTTTGCGCCCAACATCCGGAACCTTAACCTGAACTATAACTTTCTCAGAGACTTGGTCCCTTTGCGAGATCTGCAGAGTCTGGCCAAACTGAGTGTAGTGAAATCCAGGTTGGACGCTACAAAGCCGGTGGTACGAGTAGTCCAAACACTTCCTAATCTACAGATGCTTGATGTCCGGTTCGTTCGAGTTCGAGTTTCATCTCCAATCTGAACTGGACCGTGTTGCCTGTTGTTGCCTTTTAACATTTTTTTTGTTTCAAATCCCTCTGATAGAATGAACCCCTGTACTCTCGCACTTTATCTGCCTATCATGACCGAGACTCTTACCATCGGCTCTGGAACCAATACCGGTGTCCCATCGCACTCTATATCAACAGAACGGACGTCTTCAAAATCGACAGGCAATTCGTCTTCTTGGGCTGAACTTGATACTGCTTTTAGACGATCACTCCCAGACGATTGGTATGTTCGTCGACTGGCCCACCGAGGGTTGATCATGGAGACTTGCCCTCGGGTGTCTACTCTGGACGGGGTCATCATCTCGGACGGCGAACGAGCTAAGGCAAACGAGTTGTTTGAAACGATCCGAATGAAATCAGGATCCTCGTAAACGTTTTTTTCTCTTTACCTTCCTTCTTTCTTGTTTCTTCCGCCGACATGTACAACTTTAACTTCCAACGCAATCGATTTTACTTTCTTTCCTTATGGTTTTTCTTTGCTCTGTATAACGAAGCCATAATCCATTGGCTTTTTACCTTTGTTCTTGATACTACCGTCAGTCAGAGATGATTAATGTATACCCAACTCAACATCTTTCTTTTTCTTTTTTTTCTTTTTTTCTTTTTTCTTGCTTTTTTTTGTTAACAATTATTTCTATTATTATTTGATAATAAAACGATCGAATCCTGTATTTGTGGGAACTATTCGAAGAGTATCAGAGATCAGCAAAGTTGAATGTCGAACGCGTCAAAGAAGCGTTCAATCTAAATTCGCCGAGAAATGCCCATTTTTTGACATGAGCATTCAGGCGATTTTATCACGCGTCGACGCGCCGATGCGCCTTCGACCGGTCACTCACTCCCTTTCGTCCCTCTTTCTTTCGTTTCATCCTTCTTAGATTTTTTCCCCTTTTTCATCTTTCCCTTTCTCCGTTCATCTCTATGTTCTCTCGCTGTTCTTTTCGACTCACACTCAACTTCGAGTTCTAATAACTAATCAAGACCGAACACAGTGTCGATACTAACACAGAGAGATGCCAGATCTGAGATGGTACAAGCAAAGAAAGATGATCAGGAACGAGAACCTAGTGAACGCTAACCGACTGAATGCCCTGAAAGTGAAGACCCTGCAGCTGACCACTAATCAGGCACCAGGAACAGTTCACTTTTGTTCCTGGCCCGTCAGAATGCTCACTCGACCGTTGAATGCCGTCTCTGTTCTCTGCCGTCCGACTCTCGCTCAAGGGGCGCACACGGCAGAACTCTCCACAGCTGATGAAAGACTATCAGCCTAGTTGGATTATTTTTTTCTCCCTGTGGATATCACTTAAAAGGTGGAACCTGTCTCTTTTTTTTTCTCTATCTTCTCGTTTCCCTTCCTCATCCAGCTGTATCCCTTCCATCTCTAACTTCCTCATCCACCTTTAGTTTCCTCAAGTCTACCCTGTCCAATATTATCGTGTCTTTATTGCGACACACATCACCAACCAAGACCCGGACTCAGACCTACAATCCCCGGTTTATCCTCCTGTCCACTTCTTCTTCTCCTTCCAATTCTATCCAGCGCGCATATAGTCATGTCTATCGAAAGCGTCAACTGGCCGTCTACAAACAACTACACTTCTCAGATGATCAACCGTGATCAACTAGAAGACTGTTTTACCAGATACCTCGAGTCAGTTCTCCCCCGTTTTTAGAAGAACATGCATTTTCTTCAAGGTTTCTAGACTAACCTTATCTGGTTTTATTCATCCAGATCAAGATACAACTGGGAAGATGAATCTGATCCAGGATACTCTATCTCAGATTTTCCATGTGGTCCCTTTGAACACGAATTTGAACAAGGACACGAGTATGATCAGTCCCATCAAGCGTACCCTTTTTCGTTGGAGTCCTTCACCCAGGGAACCATCGAGGATGACACTTCAGAGAGTTCGAGTGAGAATGCTAGCTTTTCGTCATTAGATGAACCTATCACCTTCGAGTGAGTGATCCTTTTCATCGACAACCCTCCTCTCATTCTGAACCAGTCAGTTAAATGACATGTTTAACCTTCTTTTTTTTTCTCGAACCAGCACCGCTTCTGCGGCTTCTCCTGACGGCTATTCGTATCGATACGAACATATATATGCGCACCCTCCTGTCCCCCCAAGCTTCAGCTCTGGTCCTATCGAAGATGCCGAACAAATCTCGTACAGCTCTCTTCTTGTCTCACCGAGAAAGACATTGGCCTACGAGAGCGCTCCTTCTCCAAGTTACTCGGACACCTCGGTCGAGTCTACCCAAGAGATGCAGTTTAACGCGGTTGGTTCTGAACTATATGAAGACTCATGGCCGGATTCGCCAGAGAATGATGATCCATCAGTTGGTCATCCGCCAGCCCAGAAGAGACCTCATGCGGCCAGAAAGACCGGTAGCAGGTATTTGCCTATGGATACCACCGCAGCGCTGAATGTATGTTTACCCAATCAAGTTTCATCTCCTCGTTCTGTCCTCGATGTTGACTTTGTTTTGGTTTTGGTGGATGATCATGATAGGATTGGTATGTGAGTAGCACTCATAAGTACCCTCCCCGGGAGCTCAAGGTCAAGTGGTGTGAGGAGACCGGATTAAGCCGAACCCAACTCGATGTACGTCTTGGTCTCTGCATCTCTCGCTCTGTGTTTGAATTGACTTTGGCTAACGGTATACATTATTTGTGCGCTTTGGTACACTCTGGTTCAAATTTCCTTGCTCTTCCCCAGGATTGGTTCATCAACCGACGTCGGAGGGATAAAGATTTCTGCAGACAGCCCAAAAGCATCAAAAGGAGTGTGGCACGTGGTGGTGCTGCTTCAGGTGAGTCTAAATTCGGGTCTTCGGTGTGGCATAAAGTTTGTCGAGATAAATGCTCATTCTCGGATTCACGTATTCTCTCGGATCGACAGACAAAGCTTTCCCGAGTATGAAACGTCGATCGAATGCGAGTCGCACCAAGTAAGGCAGAGAGTTGATAGCCAAAACTCGATCGCATCTGCCGCAGACCACATATTGTCTCTCCTATCTCTTCTCGTTCTCTTTGTTTCTTTAATTCTCTTTCTTTCTTTCTTTCTTTCTTTCTTTTTAGATTTGTTTTTCTCATCTCTTCACTCAGTTTTCTGTTTGTGTCTCTTTCTCTTCCCTTTCCATCTGTCAAATTTATTATCTATCTCTGATCTTTCTTTTTATATTGCATGCCATGCTGCATCTCCACCAATCGTATAGATACTTCTTTCCTTCTCTCCTTTCATTCACGTTCATCATCTCATACTGTTTCCTCACATTTTACACTGCCTCATTTTTTGATCGTCATGTCGTTGTCTTTGGGGTATGTTGACTTGAAGAGGCTGATTCAACTTGAGAAATTACGAGTTGAACTTTGTCGTCCGAGCTTTGAACGTAGATGTCCCGAAACAAGACAGATTTGCCTACTGCATTAACTGGGGAGGATTGTTTAATCTCATATCGTTCTCTTTCTTCTCTTGATTCACAATCTTTCAAAATCTGACGTCTAGTCTAGTCTCTCATATTGAAAATAGACATGCTCGTGCTCAGCTCTGTTCATTTGTAGATCGCGAACGAAACGCGCGCGGACAAGTCAAGCGAGACACAGAGGTCGTCGGAAAGACGTGCACCCTTGACCAGGAAAGTAGATTGGATTCAATAGACATGAAATCCAAAGAGGGTAGGGGAGAGATATTTTTGTTTCCAAAAGGGAATGGCTGAGAAGTTTGAAGGAGGAAGAATTTACTCCTCGTCCTCAACGGCCTCCTCCTCCTCCTCTTCCTCCTCCTCCTCCTCCTCTTCTTCCTCCTCCTCCTCCTCCTGCTGGGTCTCCCAGACAGAGGTGGCGATTCGGTCCAAATCTCTCATACCGTCCTGGGAGATTCGTCGACCTCCGTCAGGGTGGGACTCAAGCACACCGATCTTCTCGAGGGACTGGCAAACACCTCGCTGGATGGCACCAGAGGCGTCACCGTGGTGGGAGGGTCGGGATCCTCGTCGGTTCTTTCCTCCGTGGAGCTTGGTAAGGGAACCGATACCAACGTGCTTTCGGAGGTAGATGTGTCGGGCGACGGCGGCTGTAAAAAGGGAGATTGGTCAATATATGACGCCAAGAAAAGAAGGAAAACAGTGATACGGGTGGCAGAGAAAAGAAAAGGAAGGTCGCCACGAATTGCCTTACTGTCTCTCTTTTTACAGAGGAAAGTTCAAACCAAGTTCATGTCCCCTCCAACAGCTTCTGTGAATTTACTCACCAGCCCGGACGTAGTACCAATCAGGGTCGTAGGGAGCCAACTCCTTGTAAGCTCCGGTCTTGACGATATCAACCCAGTTGGGGATCTCGAGTTTACCGGATCGCTTCAAGTGGGAAGAGTAAGCGGAGATAAAGTCCTCAGCGGCTGAAGAGCAAAACGACAAGGAAGCCCATTCAAATTGAAGAAAAAGAGCAGAAAAGCAGCACGAGCACAACTGTCAGTTTTATTCCTTCCTCAATTTCTATTATTCTTTTTTTTTTCTTGCATATAGTATCTTTTCCACAAGAACAAAATGAGGAATACGAAGAACATACAGATATCACGGACACCAGGCATATTGATAAATTGAGTCGAAAGAGGTGAAAGACCTTGACGAAACGGCTGGCGGAAGGAGTGCTTGAAGGAGAACAAAGGCTGGGGATAAAAAGAGAAGGAGAGAAAAGTTTGCTCTTGGGCCGGAGCTTGAATGCCAAGCCTGATATCAGGCTCATATTGAGACTGCTCGAGGCTGATGGAGAAATTATTAAACACCCACCGCGTGACACAGCCTTGAAGCCTTTGCCCGGTTTTAGTGCTACTCTTTTTCTTCTCTGCCCTTTACCATGCTATCTTACTCAACCATCCATCTTGTTGTTTCTCATCTGAGAGACTAAGGAGCAATGCTAACATGTGTCGAATGCACAAACTGATTCGTTTTATTAAGACAGTAGCTATGTAGTTATTGTTGTTCATTTTGTATTGGTTTTCTTTTCTTTTTTTTATTACTTGTCATATGTGTCGCGATCCTTTCATACCACCGCATCCTCCTTTAGACAGTGCCCTCTTCTTGCTCATACCGGTAGTGAAGAGGGTGATTGAGGCTTTGCGAAGATCAAGTCAATCGAGTTGCTATTAGTAGAGCCCGTGTCTTCTGTTCCGTGAAGAACTCGGGCGGGAAACGCTTCCCGACATTTCTCTTTCTGTTTCTTCTGATTCCTTGCTCTCTAATCCATATCCGCGTCTGTCTGTGTGTTTTATCCTATGTGTTTCTCAAATTTATCATACCGGTCGCGTTATAGCATCTTGACAATCGATCGAACTGGCTTGTCGCTCTTTGAATTCACTCGTGCTCCTTCCGGAATCAAGTGCAAAAACACGTATCCGTGTCTAGAGAGCTTGTTGCATGTGTGTGTCAATTACCATTGCCGCTATAGACATGAACATAGAAAGGGAAACAGGACCAGAAGATTCTTATAGCATGTGTGCTCAATATGGTCAGAGCAATTCATCTTCAGATACATCGTAGAAACCATTAGGAATTTTCTGTAATGAAACATCAAAAATATCTCTAGTCGTTTTGCTCAATCAAATCACGTGACTATCAAAAGATTTTCTCATCTGTGATATTCCAAATTTCTAGTTGCTACTTCTCTCCCTTCCTTCCTTCCCCTCTGTCCTATCCATCCCTTTTGTTCGCCACCCCCCTTCGTTTTTATTCTTTCCCAGGCTTATCGTAGACCCTTGAAGCAGGTCTCACTCTAGCTTGACGTCAAAAAGATGCCTGGACTCTCTCACGTTCTTTACGAGGCCGCCTCTGGTTACGCCCTCTTCTCTGTCTCCCTTCACGATGATATCGCCAACTCTACCAAGCAGTTCCAGGACTCTATTGCCGACCTTCACAAGTTCGGAAAGATGGTTCAGTTGACTTCGTTCGCTCCTTTCAACTCTGCCGGTCATGCTTTGGAGAACGCCAACGACGTTTCCGAGGGTAGGTTTTTTTTTTCCTCTGATTCGTTATTTGTTTGGCTGTGTTTTGCCCGCCTGCATTTCTTTTTTTTTTTCAATTTCCGCTCCTTTTTCTTATACTTTAAACTCTCGATCATCTTGATAACAATTGGTTGAGCAGCACATCTGACTTGTTTGCTCTCGATGCTTCCTATTGTGTTATGTCTCAATAGGTATTCTTAACCCCCATCTCGCTTCCCTTCTTGAGTTAAATCTTTCCAAATCCTCCGCCAAAGCCTCGTCCTCTTCCGCTTCCGAGAACATTCTTCTTGGTGTCGAAGAGAAGAACTTGGCTGGATCTATCAAGGCTGAGCTTGGTATCGAGTGTGAGGCCGGTCAGGCTGCTTTAGAATTGATTCGAGGTATCCGATTGCACGCCGAGAAGATGTTGAAGGGTATGGAGGTCGGTGACGTTGTCAGAGCTCAGCTTGGTTTGGGTCACTCTTACTCCCGAGCTAAGGTGAAGGTACGTGAAATGTCTCGTTTTCTGTTGTTGTTTTTTGCGTCCTCCTCTTCTCTTTCGCGCTTTAATTTTCTCTGGGAGCTTTAGAGTTGACCTGCGCCTCGTTATCGACTTCTCGATATCTTTCCTCAGTTCAACGTCAACCGATCCGACAACATGATCATCCAGGCTATTGCTCTTTCCGATCAGCTTGACAAGGATGTCAACACCTTTGCCATGCGAGTCCGAGAGTGGTACGGATGGCACTTCCCCGAGCTCGTCAAGATCGTTCCTGACAACCACCAGTACGCTCAGATTGCAAAGTTCATTGGTGACAAGTCCCGACTATCCGAGTCCGACCTCGAGGAGATGCAGGAGATCCTTGATGACGACGAGACTCGAGCTCGAAACGTCCTCGACGGTGCCCGAGCCTCTATGGGATCTGATATCTCTCCGATTGATTTGATCAACATTTCTAACTTTGCCGATCGGGTCGTCAACCTTTCGTCCTACCGAAAGGCTCTCAAGGCATACTTGATCGAAAAGATGCACCTCGTCGCTCCCAACTTGTCCGCTTTGCTCGGAGAGACCATCGGTGCCCGATTGATCTCCCACGCTGGATCTCTCACCAACTTGTCAAAGTACCCGGCTTCGACCGTCCAGATCTTGGGGGCTGAGAAGGCTTTGTTCAGAGCTCTCAAGACCAAGGGAAACACTCCCAAGTACGGTTTGATCTACCACTCCACCTTTATCGGCAGGGCTGGTACCAAGCACAAGGGACGTATATCTCGATTCCTTGCCAACAAGTGCTCCATTGCTGCCCGAATTGACTGCTTCTCTGGTAAGTATTTTCTCTATGCTCTGTTCTGGTGCAGATCACATCAATAAGAGTCCCATTAACCTTTTTATCTGCGCGCGCCTATCGTCCTTCTAGATACTCCTACCAACAAGTTCGGAGAGGCCCTTCGAGCCCAGGTCGAAGAGCGACTGGCTTTCTACGAGGTCTGTTCTTTCTTGTTTATGCTTGCGCACGCGATTACAAGACTGACGTTGCGTCATCCTTCTTTTCTGTCTGATTACATAGTCGGGAACCGCAGTGTCCAAGAACTCTGATGCCATGAAGAAGGCATTGGATGCCATTGCTCTCGATGGAGACGATGACGACGAGGAGGAGGTTGATGACGCCGAGGCCGAGGTCGAGATGGTCGAGGCTGCCGCTCAGCTCGAGGCCGATGAGAAGAAGCGAACAAAGAAGGAGAAGAAGGCCGGAAAGGCCGAGCTTCCCGTTCTGGAGGAGGTCAAGGCTTTGGTCGGTGGATCGCTACCTGAAGGTTCGATTGAGACCGTCGTCAAGGCCGACAAGAAGGAGAAGAAGAAGAAGAGAAAGGTATGCTGGTGTTTTCTTCTTTTGCACTCAAGTCTCTGTTGGAAAGGCATATGAGACAAACTTTGTTGACCCATCGATCTGTTTTTCTCGCGGCCATTTTACATTCCTCTTTTCGCAGTCTGAGGTTGCTGACGAGTCGGCGATGGATGTCGATGCCCCTGCTACCCCTGCTGATGGAGAGGAGAAGAAGAAGAAGAAGAAGCGCGTGTCTGAAGTCGTACGTCTCGCCGAACTTGTTTCCTCTTGCATGCTGTGCGCCCATAGTCTAACGAATGGCCTCTTGGTCTTTTCCCTTAGGCTGCCCCTGCCGCTGAGGATACTCCCTCAAAGAAAGAGAAGAAGGAGAAGAAGGAGAAGAAGGAAAAGAAGTCTAAGTCATCGGCATAAATTGATCAATTGATCATCGTTTCATGTTTTGCTCTGATTTCATTCATCCCCAAAAATGTTTTTCTGCGCCCCTCCCACGTCAACCTCCGTCTTGTCTTTCCTATACGTTCTGATCGACCATTGAGGTCTTTGTTCTTCATTCGCCCATCGGTTTTCACTCTTCTTTATCCTTACTTTTTCTCTCCGCATTTGGGTATAGCCTTTATATGTTCTATCTTTTCGATTATCTTTTCCCTTTTTCCCTTGTTTTCATCGCACGTATTCATATCTATCACTTGAAAGAAAAACAAGAGTCACATAGAAGGGAAGCTCTTGGACTGCATCTGCCGACGCATCTCCATCTTCACTGGAATCATCTTTAGAAGTCTTTTAGAGAAGGTAGCCTTCAAGTGTAAGACAAGATAAAATGGAGGAATCTAATTAATGAGAATTATACAAGTTTGAAGACAACACAAAATATCATCCAAACACTACGGCATGTATACACATACACACAAGCATATGCTCATATCCTTCATGAATTTCCCATCCCTTAAGCTGCATCTACCACATAAACTCCAAGTGATTCTCACTCATCAGTGTCTGTTGCTATTCTTCCGGTGTTAACATTGACGTTGTCGAAGCACCAGCAGATATCGATCCTACGTCGGCGGCCGATTTGAAGACGACTCGCGGATCCTGAGCTGACAGCCGTCATATGTTGATCACGTGATATTGTCAATGACTTTTTTCCTGCACTCCGTCTGACCTTTGTTACTTTATTGGGTTAGGGTTAACTCTCTTCCGGCAATCCCACCTTCAGGCCGTCTATCGTGGTTTCTTGTTTCCCAGCGGTATCCTCAAGACTCTTCGTCCAGGTGAGTGCGAACATGCCTTTGGTTCTTCTTCCAAAGGAGGTTCCTTTGTGTTGGAATGAAGAAAGAGAACGATTGCACGATGTACAAAAATTCTGACGTTCTTGAAACTTTTTTTCTTCCTCTTTTTCTCTTTGGTTTTGCCTTTGAAATATTTTGCTCGGTCTTGCAAAACGGCTACGAAACTTGAATTTTTGATCCTTCCTTGCCCTCCATACTTTGTTGTCCCTCGCACCCTTTGGAAACCAATCAAACAAAAATTTCCCATCCGCCTATTTGAACCAACCTTTCGAATTCATTTGGACACCTCTGAAATTCTCTTCGAAAAAAAAATCTTACTGTCCTCTTTATCACTCGACTTTTCCCCTCCAGCATGTCCTCCGTCAAAGCCACCAAAGGAAAGGGTGAATACTTGCTTCAGTCTCAAATCCGACAGATTTCGGGTATACAGTTAAGGCTTTGCAGCAGAACATTTCGAGTCAGAAAGTAGAAGAAAGAAGGGAGAAGAGGGAATTGAAAAACGCGAGTGTAGAGAGTACACGATGATACAGTAGGGATTTTTTCGGGTGCAGGATAGAAACTTTCGTTGAATAGGACGGAAAGGACAGACGAAAGGGACTGGATTGTTTTGCTGGATCGAAGATGAGGGTACTCAAGAGTCAACCGGTCCCCAGCATCATCACCCTCACATCCTACTCTATCGGCCGACGTTTTCTATTTGCCGATTCTTCCTTCATTCTCTCCTTGGTGTTTCCGCCCATGTCAAATGTTCTGCTGCCAGCCGAAAACCAACCTTGACTGTTCACGAATTCAACACTTCTCTTTCGAAGGTCAATATTGACTCTTTCTCTTGTTCTTTTTTTCTCCCTCTATCTAGGTCCCGCCGCCTCGGCTGATGTTAAGGCTAAGGCCGCCAAGAAGGCTGCCCTCAAGGGTACTCAGTCTACTTCCACCAGGAAGGTCCGAACTTCGGTCTCTTTCCACCGACCCAAGACCCTTCGACTTCCCCGAGCTCCCAAGTACCCCCGAAAGTCGGTTCCTCACGCCCCCCGAATGGATGAGTTCCGAACTATCATCCACCCCTTGGCTACTGAGTCCGCCATGAAGAAGATCGAGGATCACAACACCCTTGTGTTCATCGTCGATGTCAAGTCCAACAAGCGACAGATCAAGGACGCCGTCAAGAAGCTCTACGAGGTCGAGACCGTCCACATCAACACTTTGATCACCCCCGCCGGAAGGAAGAAGGCCTACGTCCGACTTACTCCCGACCACGACGCTCTTGACGTTGCCAACGTTCGTTTCTATTCTCTACTTCTCTTGGTTCTTCTGCAGTAATTGTATTGGCTGTTGACGTATGATTCCTTTTTGTTTTGTTTTTATAATTGGCATTCATCTGTCGCTTTACCACAATGCAGAAGGCCGGCTACATCTAATCGACTCAGCTCTTGAATCGGTTCAGTTGTTTGGTTTGCATCGGGTTTCAGGGTTCGACGACCTTGAGACTCGAGGGCGTTTGGATGCATGTATGAAATTCTCAAACTCAAGCGAGACAGAAAAATCAGAAAGATCCAGATATTTGTGCTCTATTCATCCTACCGACCGAAACACATTCTCGCACACGTATACATAATGATGACTTGAATAGTTCATCCGCTTCAGGGTGCAAGGATATGATCGTTTTTGGAAGAAAAAAAATCTGTTCAGCATAGACTATTTTCCTCTGGTACCGGATTTGCCGCTAACTGCAAGCTTTGATGGATTTATAGTGGTTCTGTTGTTTCACAAAACTTGATCTCGGAGTGCAACTTTCATCCCAATCTTGGTGTTCTTCATCTTTGCTTGGTATGAACCGGACCTAACAGATGTCTATCGGCTACAGAACTCAATCTAATGGAATAACTTTTCGCCTAGTGTACTGGTAAAAGACAGCTCGAGCTATCGATGAACAACTCTAATACCTCTCATAACCCTAACATTCCACCTTGCCGAATTTCATCTTCACCCACAAGGCGAGACAGAGCAAAAGTAACGATCTCTACAGGTTAATCTGAGAGCGTCCATGCCTAACACATCTGACCAGGATCCCGATCCAGAGGATGATATTTTCCGCCGATTCGCTGCTCTTAAGAACACAAGCTCTTTCGGGGACCCTGTGTGCTCTTCAGTCTCAGCTGATGCCCGGACTTTGCCGACGGTTGATGGCGCTGATGACCTAGATGACGAAGTAACTCTACTTTCCGTCTTTCCTTCGAAAAAGAGGATACGATCGAAAAAAAAAGCTAATCTGAAACCATTTGTACGGTGTATTGCTCAAAAGGTAGAGGCTTACTTAGCGGCGTTTTCTCAAGATCCTACACCAGATGATTTGAACGTTTCGGTCATAGAATCGACATCGGTAGTCAATAACGCGACGGAAATCTCAGGATCGTTAGAAGAGGAAACCCGACGCGTCTTGAACGATGCTCAACAGTGGATGTCTGGGAACCCGGAAGAAAAAGAAGAGGAAAGTGAAGACGAAGATGTGGATGTAGATGACGGGTTGGACGAAGATACCATCGTTAGCAAAGCGAAGGATGAAGCTGTAATCGAGCGGAATCTCATCCCACTAGAAGTATCTCCCTCATCACCTACTCTTCCCGACGATGCTACATCCTCCACCTTGGATGAAACGGCTGTTGATGTAAGGAAACAAGATCCTTCATATTTGACCGACCTCCTTGCTTCCCTTTCTTCTCCCACTGCTCTACCACCTCCAGTCACATCATCTTCATCGGACCCTGCGCTCTCCACCGCCTTCTCCAGACTTCTCGCCCTCCAGCCTTCATCAACTCCTCCTATCAATCCAAGGAAGGAACTTCTTGAAAAACCAAGCCTTAAACTAGGCGGGAGTCAACCTAAACCATTTGACTTGGAAGGATGGAGAGTCGCTAGGGATTCAGACGTCGATTCATGGTGTTGTTTGTCCACATCCTTTTCTCTCATCTCATGCGTTTTGATCTTTATGGACATGCGTTAGCTGACAATTTCTCTATCATTTTGATCTTCTTCCCATTGGGATCTCTTCAACTGCTCAGGTATCTGCTCAGCGGACGCATCATTAATTTGTCCAGCGTGTGAGGGTGATTTATATTGCGCATCTTGCTTTAGCGAAGGCCATCTGGAAGAATCAGAGGAGACGATGAAGGAACATCGGCCAAGGAAATATATATGGAAGGCTTCATGATATAAAAACCCTTTTTCCTTCCTTCCTATTTTTTGTTTCGAAAGCTCTTGTTTCTTCTCTATCTTCTTCTTCGTCTCGATGTTGATTCCTCAATCACGTCGTATCATGAAAACTCAAGGAGACCCAAGGAAACCTAATCGATCCGTTTTCTAGGGCTTATTCCCCATATCTCCCAGAAATCGCGGGCGTCCAACACTCGACCAAGTCGACCGGTTGGTCGAGGTAGAACTGGTTCGGACTCTTCCCTCATGAGCTCTCTGACCCATTTTTTGGTTTCAGCTTCTGGATCAAGAGGAAGGAATGAGGCTAGGTCCCACCTGTGTTGATCGATCCGGACAAAAGACAAGAACGGATATGAGTTCTTCTTGAAAGATAAGATGAAAAATAGGGAAAGGGCTCACCAGTCATATACTCTGGTGTCACAGATGATGAACCGTCTAGCCGAGGATGAGTCTGGTTTGGGTAGGAGGTCTAAATCCTGGACGAGCCGGACGATACAGCGCGAGACGTCTTCTCCATGGACTATATGTCTGACTTATATCAGCATGCAGTCCCCTTATTGAAAGGAGAGGCAAGTAGAGTTATGGGGCGGAGAGAACATACTGAGATGGACACCTCCCTTCTTCCTCAAAGCCTCTTTATCACCTGCAACCCGCGCGATCCAGTTTCTCACCACTCGTTCTCCTCCAAACAGACCAGCAAGATTCAACACCACAGTCTCGTGTCCGTCGATGGAAAGATTAAGAAATTCAGTCTCGGCTTTACCGCGCGCATTAGTTGGATTAGGAGGAGAGTTTCGATCAAAGATCTGAGGTCGATTGGTTGAAACCAGTGTCGGATCAGACTATTTCATGGAGCACAATGAAAAGCAAGAAAGCGGGATGAGCGTTGCATCTCCTCTTCTTACCGACCAAAGGAAGAGACAGAAAAGACGCACCGTCCAGATTCCTGTGCTACCTAGATTGACCCAGGTCACTTTATCTTCCGTCTTTGTCTTGTCTTCGCCTCCCCAAGCTTCTTCCCACCCATCAATTAGTCTTTTCCCAGACCCACCTACCAGAGGGAATGTCACCAAGACTACCTTTGCCTTTGGTAGCCTCCTGAATGACTCTCCCACAGCCACCTTTGAATCCTCTGGGTCAAATTTAAACTTCTGAAGAGGGTATTTAAGAGGAACGGATGGATAGTGAGTCTCTCCAGATCGGGTGGTAGCCACGTATGTTAATCCTGAAGAAGTCAGGAGTGGAAGTAGGAATTGCGAGAGCCAGCCGGCACCGAGAATGAGAACATCGACGTGAGAAGGGAGAGGCTTGGAATGTACAGGGATGGCCGTCATTATAAAGAAGGAATTATCCTTATCGGTTTGTTCTGTCTTCAACGTTTTTGTCGAGAGTTGTCTACTGGGTTCGATGGTTCGATGTATGTATCCAGTGTTGGGACGAAGACGGAGAGAGGATGGAACGCATCATCAATCGAAGCTGACTAAGCTGAAGACAAAGATCCGCTCTCTCTACTATCTCTTACGTTCTTCTTGATTGTTCATTATTTGTACCAAGAGAGATTCAAAAGACTGAAAGAGCGATTTTAAAGATAAATTGTTTTGGGAATGTATCGTATAAAATAAATGGTATCTAGTTCTGCGAGTCTTCATATACGCCTGTCCTTCTCTGTATCGGACGACCAAATCCAGTTCAACCCCTACTGACACTTTAAACAACCATAATCTCAAGCACCTGGTCCAGTCTTGACCTTAGAGTCCGGCTTCGTCCCTTGACCTGGAGGTCCTTGAGAGAGTCGAGCGGACGAAGCCAAAGAAGGCAGTCGAGGAATAGTAGCAGCAGCAGCAGCGGCAGCAGCAGAGGCGGCCGAGGTGCCACTATCGGTTGCAGCCGAAGAGGAAGAGGATGCGGCAGTCGATGCGGCACCAGTGTTCGTTCCAGACCCGCTTCCTGCCTGTACTTTACTCAAGATTCCTGCGAGACCACTCAGCTGCGCTGGGCTTAGCGTCCCTAGGATCAAATTGAACGCAATGTTAACTCCTTCAACCCTTAGATTCCACACCAGACTAGGCGCATCCGGAGCCGAACTTGATCGAGGAATGATCCCTAGATTCATCAGTGTTGGCAAAGTCGATGCAGGAAGAGATAATGGGACGGGCGCGTGGAGGTCTATATGGGGTGCCCCAGAATTGGAACTGGGTGTAGGTGCAGGTACTGATGGACGGACGCTCGAAGCAGAAGGATGCGGGCGAGAGGAAATGTTGGGATTTGCTGATGGAGGCCGAACTTGAGTTGATGATGAGGACGAAGACGGTATGGATGGACGGTAGGTCGGGTACCCAGGTCGTTGGGCTGGCGGCCTGCCTGGCGTTCCAACGGACGGGGGACGGTATACTCCCGCGTTTAATGGCTTAGCCGCGTTCATGCCATTTATATTCTGAGTCGCAACAGGGCCTCGTTGTTGAAGAGGAGCGCCTCGGTTAATGTAATTGGTCGAAGGGCGAACGGGACCTGTCTGAAGAGGTGGCCGATTGAGGATCTGCTGAGGAGGTGGCGGTGGCAGTGGTGGAGGAGCTCGGAGGACAGCTAGTTCTCGTCTCAATTCGTTCAGTCGACCAACGGCGGCCGACTGTTCAGTTGTGGCCGAACGAAGACCAGTCTTGAGATGATAGATTTGACGAAGTTCGTCCGCTATCGCTGCTCTGCCGAGAGGAATAGCCTGCAAGGATGGAGAAGCGTGCTGAAGAAAGAAAGCCATGACCAAAGGCAAAACGAAGATTGTCAGCCGTTGTCTTTCTTGGCCTAAGCATGCGTATTCAAGAATAAATCCTTTAAGAGCTGAACGACTCACCTGGCCTTCTCTACGTTTCAATGAGACAAATCTTTTCTCTAATTCTCGTTTCCTCTTTGCAAACCTCACGGCTTCTTTCAACGCTACACGTACACATTTGGCGATCAGATCCGACATGATTCGATCAGTCAGGTTGGAAAAAATTACAAGACAGCATAGCAAGAAAAAGACGGGGACACAGTCAACACGTACCCGTTCTCTCCTCTTCTGGTAGAATCTGAGAATCATCGTCCCATTGCCAATCTGTCGCCTTGGCCTTTCCTTTTTGGTTGGCTCCCGATGAGGATGACGGAGAAAGTAAATCCTGATCAGGAATCTGCCAGATATGATATGGAAGAAGTCGTTGAACTACGTCGGACACATTTTCAAAAGGGCTAGTATCAGGATGGAGGGTCATGTACTGATCATGCGAGAGCGCGACGGTGACTCTGTCAAAGAAGAAAGAGACACGAGGAAGAAAGGAAGGGTGACGACAAACAGATCAGACGTCGATCTCTCACTATTGATACGAGATGGCTGGGTTCTACAAGAATTCCCCAGCTAGAGACTGACCTTCTTCTTAGAGACTCAGTGACTGAACGTTCCTCAAACGATCGCTCTTCTTTTGGGGCAGCCAACCTAGGACCAAGTCCTGGCGTACTAACAGACCCTCCTGACACTTTCACCGCAGATGATGACGAAGTCGCGTTTGACGGGCTAGGGCTGGAGGGACCAGATGTCCCTCTGCTGATTGAAAGGTTTTCCGCTGGTTTATTGAGAACGGACGAGCTGACTGCAGGATGAGACGAGGCTGGTCGACCAGATAAAGAAGGAACACCCTTTATATGGGATGGCTGTGGACGAACAACTGACGAGGTGGAAGAGGATGGCGGAGCAGGTAACGATGATCCTTGGTATATTGGACGAACAGCATGTACGGATGGATGGGTTGGTGTATGTATAGATGATGGATGAGCCGGATAGTTTGATTGACTTGTTGTCTTTGTTGCCGTCGCCGTCGTCGTTGTCGTCGAAGATGGAAGAGTTGAGCGAGCTGAAGAAGACATGCTCCTTCGAGTCGGGTGGGGATTGTTGTATCTGTACTGGGCGAGGCGAAGCGGCGAAAGAATCTTTTTTTCCCTTACCTTTCCTTTCCTCGAGAAGGCGCAAATTCACTGACCACGCGACTGGAAAAAGTTGTATTGATTATTTTCAAAGCATTACAACTTTCTCTAATGTACTCATCAGTCTACATCTTTCTGTCAAGACTTTAAGCTCGCACCGCATATAGCCATATCGCATGCAATCCATACACTCATGTCTATGTGCATCATGGACTTATATAGGTGTAACATGAAAGGTCATCCATCTAACAAGAAATGTACAACTACAAGGATGGGGGGAAGGGTTTACATATATTACGGACTAGCCGGAGAATTAGTCAAACAAGAAAACACAAGATCGCGCGCCCTATTTGGACGACGAGAACTTGGTCACAGACTTGGTACCCTCAGAGATGGCGTGCTTGGAAAGCTCTCCGGGAAGGATCAATCGAACAGCAGTCTGGATTTCTCGGGAAGAGATCGTCGACTTTTTGTTGTACGAAGCCAACTTGCTGGCCTCACCGGCGACTCGCTCAAAGATGTCGTTGACGAAAGAGTTAAGGATAGACATGGCCTTGTTGGAGATACCAGTGTCAGGGTGGACCTGCTTGAGGACCTTGTAGATGTAAGATGAGTATGTCTCGACTCGCTGCAATCATGAATGAGGAAAAATGCTTGAGTCAGTATTTAATAAATATACCATAAGCACGAAAGGTAAGGCGCGTCGACAAACTTTTTTGTTCTTCTTGGACTTAGCACCTTCAACTTTAGGGGCTTTGGAGGTGGTAGACTTTTTAGCGGGCGCCTTGGAGGCGGGAGCCTTCGAGGCAGGAGCCTTCGAGGCGGCTGAAGATTGAACAGAGACGCGTCAGTATAGCCAACGAAAACGGGATATACCAAAGACAGAATGTACTAACGGGCTTTGGAAGCGGTGGAAGCAGGTCCGGCCATATTGATATAGATGTATAGGTAAGTAAAGAAGTTTTGTTTTTGAAAGGGCAATGAAGAAACGGCCTGGAGTGGATTCAATGTGATGGATGAAGTGAAAAGAGCGAAAGAAATCGAAGAGAATTCGATGAATTTATACGGTCGCCAGAGAACCAAAAAGGCCACGTTGCATTTTTCAATCTACACCACTTTATTTTCCCAACAAAAATCCTCAGCATAAGAAAATCTTCTTCGAGTACTCCATACAGACAAAGGATCCTAAAAAATAGACCACGACGTGTCTGGAATTTTTATGTAGGTAGGATGAATATTTCATGTCGTTTTATACAGGGTTGCCACGCGCTCCAAAGTCGACGCGACTGGGGTTTCAGGGCGACGTGTCACATTTTGACGCGCGACGTATGGCCTTTCTTATGGCAGACGGAAACTATAAAAGCCTTCGAGTAACTTCATCTTCAACTCTTTCTTCCCTCTCCATCAAATCCATTTCTGCTCTCCCATACTCTTAGCCTTCACACTCAACCACTCTTTCTTACCTCTCAAACCCAATCTAATTACCATCATGTTCGTACAAAGTTCATACTCCTCCATGATTGTCCGTTTTGATTCTAGAAAACTGACCGGCCTTCTTTGCTTAAAACAGGTCTGGAAAATCTGCTGGAGGAAAGTCTGGAGGAAAGGCCGGAGGTGCCGACACTGACAAGAAGACCCTTTCCCGATCTGCCAAGGCTGGACTCCAGTTCCCCGTTGGTCGAATCCACCGACGTATGTTCCCGTGTTCCTACTATTCTCTGAAATGTCTTGACTGACTCGTCTCTTTCACTTTTCCAGACCTCAAGAAGGGTAACTACGCCCAGCGAGTTGGAGCTGGTGCCCCCGTGTACCTTGCCGCCGTGCTTGAGTATCTCTCTGCCGAGATTCTCGAGTTAGCCGGTAACGCCGCCCGAGACAACAAGAAGTCTCGAATCATTCCCCGACACTTGCAGCTCGCCATCCGAAACGATGAGGAGCTTAACAAGCTTCTCGGACACGTCACCATCTCCCAGGGTGGTGTCCTTCCTTCTATCCAGCCCGAGTTGCTCCCGGCAAAGTCTGGAAAGCCCAAGAAGGCTGCCGCTTCCCAGGAGGTTTAAAACAGAAATCGATTTTTCTCGTGTACTCTTCCTTTTCTTTTCCCTTTCTGGGTCTGCACCTTTTCCTTAGACTTTTGTGTTAATACTTGTACTGGTACAACTTCCTATATCATGCCCAATTTATGTTCAAGAATACTCTGGCGACTTTGTTCAGGACTACCTGAGGTATTCTATTTCCTGGCGTACAACTCATAGAGACTAATGATACAGTTTGAATCTATATAACACAATCTAAATCTGCTTGTCAATCGATGTAGCCCCTTCAATCAATCTTTCGTTGCTACCCATCTACCTACTGACAAGGACGACATCTGTCCAGACTTGCTCGACCCAGTATTTGACGCGTTTCAGAGAATCCACCAAGTCTCCAACCCCCATCTCCAGCGCCTCTCCCTCGAATCCTTTCACTTCGACCCTCTTCTTTTTCTCGCTCCAGGTCTGATCTGCTCCACTGAACTGTACATTTCCTCTCCCGGTCCGCATAGTACCTACCAGGCCTGTCGATGGAGGACTTACCCCCAATGGCGGTTCCAGACAAAGTTCGACAGCTAAAGTTAATCGAGAGAGTAGCAAACCCCAAACTGGGTCTTTCGTTCTCAACACTTTGTCGATGGCCGACTGAAGATTTTTACTCGTTGGTTCATCAGGAGGATTAGAGTAGGACGATAGAAGGAGGGCATGAATGTCGGAGAGTGAGGTATGAGCAGCCGAGGAAGGCGTAACGAGGTCCGAAAGGAGAAGGTCGTACACCTTTGCAGAAATCGGTCTGGTCGGCGATGGTGGAGTCTTTGACACAGAAGCAGAGCCGGATGGCACATTTGACTGTTTGTTTGAAGCCGGAAGGAGAGCCATCAGACAAGCAGTGATCACTAGAGCTTGAATTTGATTTTGCAATCTAAACAATATCTGAGAAACGCCGATCAATATCGCCGGAAGTTGATGTGCTGGTGAAGGGGTGACTTCCGGTCCAGAAGATGACGAGGCACCACCACCACCACCACTACTTTGACCTGAAGAAGAAGGAACTGCGGAAGGAGAAGGAAGCGCAGGAAGAGCAATCGACTCGGAAGAAGTGATTGCTCTGAGGAGCATCGTTGTCCAGGCATTGGATCCTGTCCAAGTAGAGAGCGTTGATCGGATCAACTCAAGAGGAAATAGAGAGATGATCTCCGATCGTTCATTCGTTTGCGCGGCAGTCCGGACCAAGGACGGAATGGCAGAGGGAGGAACGGACATTGTTTGGAATGACGTGAGGTCCGACTTTGAATTATAAATGCATCATAAGAACGCAAACTGGTCAGCCTGAACGCTTGCCATAACCAAATCAACCAAGAAAATAGAAGAACGAGACAGGACTGACCTTCATGAGCTCTGCAAGATCTAAAATTCCCTGCATAACAGCCAGCACCGTCTTGGTCGCATCCGTGTTGGAAGAAGAAGGTTTCGAGTTGGTCGCCGAAGCGAGTAGCGATCGAAGCCTTTGAACCTCATCGTCTCGAGCAGGCGCACACCGTTGGGCTATTTGATCAAGCTTCCAATGATTTATGCACGTTCAGGCCAAGAAAATATCAAAAAGAGGAAATGAATAATTCTATATACATTCATTTTCGCAAGGCAAATCCAGAATGAGGGGACGGACCAGAAAAACTAGCGCTTGACTGAACGTAGCCGAATTCCAGGCCGTTCCAGGCTCGGGAACAGGGAAGAGATCTTTAAGCATATGTTGTGGGAGTAAGCCCGATAAAGCGTTGGTCAAATCCGATTGAAGCAACGACAAACGAATAGCAGGAGAAGGTCCGGACGAATGCAGCTTGCTAGCTGCCTGTGAAGTAATAAACCATCCGATAGAGCAGTCAGTAACCAAGATCATATCGTTCGACGGTCAGGACAGGTCATCCTACGACTTACATCATCCCAGAATGCTTTCTTCATCATTGCGGTCACTCTCTCCTCCATGGTGATAGGTTCAGAAGTCCCATCGGTCAAGCTTGCGCTCAACCGTTTCCGTTTCTTCTCTCTTGCCTCGTCCGGCCGAGAAAAGAGAGATGTAAGGTTCTTTCCCGGAGGAAGAATCAGTTCTGGAGCGACTGCTAGGGTTGATAGGAGCGAGACACGATGAAAGGCTGTGACTGAAGAAGGTCGCTGATCTGATAGAGCAGGCGACTTCGATAGCAATTCGAGAATCAACGGAACAAGAGCGGGTGGGACAATTGCAGAGGCTTCCTTTTCTATTGTCGGAGTCGATGTTGATGTCTGGTAAGATGTATCTAGAAAGCTGTTTCCTAGAGAAGGGCCTGAATTTTGAGCAGGGGATTCCTCTATGACTGGTGTTGATTTAGTCTCTGTTGCCGAGAACGTCTCTCTGTTGGTGTTACCGTGTTCATCCGCTCTATCCATGGCCTTTCGATCCTCAGGATCTTTAATAACAATCTCTACCTGAGTCTTGACTTGACCCTGTTCCATCAATCCTTTCATCTCTTCTTCAGCATCTCTCAGGACCTGATCTAGTTTGAGTTTGTCTTGTTCCTGAAGACTGGCTCGAACTTTGATCAGGATGTCATGTAGATGAGCCCATTCGGTCGTGGGCGAAGGTGAATCAAGTGCGGCAGACTGGAGGACGGTCAACGCCGAGGAGAGCTCAGTGGACAGAGCTGAAGGAGGTAAATTGGAAGCGAGTGTTTGGAGGGCGAGCCAAGTCTGAGAAGTCAGATTGACCATGGCTCTAGATTTTTGTTATGTGATGCAGATCAAGAGAAAGAACAAGAAGAGAAGCCGATGAGTTTGTGAGTGATGGACGTTTGGTTGAGATAGCTCTACAGAAACCCCGACGGTCGAGATTACATCAACCCGAAAAATGCCTTGCTGGCATTCATCCATCACAACTTTCAAGGCTCTCGTTCAGCCTAGGTTGTTGTCGTACTCTCAATTTCAACTCCTTTCTCTTTTGAATATTATATCTGAACATATCGAAAGGCTCACAACCACGTACGTTCTTTCATCCAAGTATCTCTAGATGTTGTTGATAGCTGACGAATACTCGGACTCTCTCTTGTCTCCCCTGTTTAGCTCTCGTTGAAGCCCATCCTTTCTTTATCTCATATCCCTTTTTTTCTTCTACCTGTCAAGGTCAAGTTAGCTTATAGCCTGGACTCACAAAACCCATGATTGACTCCTCAAAAGAACAAGTATTCGATTCCGTCGCCAACGAACAGACCAATACTGCCTTTACATCTAGCACAGGGTCCACAACAGCAACCAAGAGCTCTTCAATGCTCTCCTCTTCGCTCCGACCTCGGACACTCGAGAGTCCTATCGATCTGGTTGAGAAAAATGACGGGAGTTTCATCAGCAGGGAAGTATTAGATCATCGACCAGCCGCAAACGGACACGAGAGGAAGAGAAGTTTGACTAGAAAGGTTGAAGGTTCAAGATTACATGAGAGCATGCGGACGGAAAGCGCTAAGAACTTATGGCTGGACAAAGTATTGCTTAGTGGAAAAGATAGGAAAAGCTTCTTGCTATTGATTTTGCTTTGTACGTCCCTCTCTGTTGTGTTGCTATCGAATCTGATAGCCTGACTGACATCGGCTTATGTTTCGTTTAGATCTCTTACAAGGAATCCCGATAGGTATAGCGCCTCTGTTCTTAGTTGTCGTCATCTAGTCTTTTAACCAGCCATACCACACATGCTAACCTACTGGAAACGACTCCTACTCTCGTGCTCGCATCTCTACATGTATCACTATCATTCAAAACAGGCCTGACGTTTGGAACCCTACCATTCCTCCTAAAACCCAAACTGTCATATTCTCAACTAGCTTTGCTCTCCCTCTCAACATACCCTTATTCTCTCAAGTTACTCTGGTCGCCTATCGTCGACTCGTGCTTCTCAGCTAAAGTAGGAAGAAGGAAAAGTTGGATTCTACCGGTTCAGATGATCATGGGTTCTTCCATGTGGTGGTTGGGGACAAGAGTCAATGGGTGGTTAGAACTGGTTTGTCTAACTTTGGCATACACTAGGATTTGCTTATATTCCTGTTCAATGGAAGGCGCCATGTTTCATCAATACTAAAGATCCTTCTTCTGTCTCATTTTCTTTACAATATATAGGAGGTTCCGAATGTGACTTTCCTCACCTTTATCTTTGTGTCCCTAATCTTCTTTGCCGCTACCCAAGACATTGCAGTTGACGGCTGGGCGCTTACCTTGCTATCTCACGAGAACCTCTCGTATGCTAGTACCGCGCAGACTATAGGCCTGAATAGTGGCTACTTTCTCAGTTTCACTGTGTTCCTAGCTTTCAATTCGGTTGAATTTGGGTTTGTTAATACCTTGTCTTCTTGTTTCGTTGCTTTCAACTACTCAACATATTTACTTCTTCTGGGAATCGAAAATATAGAAACAAGTATTTCAGGTCTACGCCCTTGGAAACTCCACTAGTCACGTTAGGCGGGTACCTTAAGTTTTGGAGTCTCATCTATTTTGCAGTCACCGTGTGGTTGTTCAAGTTTCAGAAAGAGGTTCGTCTATTTTCCTGATCAGAACACTAAACTCATTTATCTATCACCTTTAATCATTGTATCACCTTGTATCTGCGACTTCTCTCAGGATCCGGTGTCGGATGATGATCCTGATATGGATATTAAGAAGGTGTACAAAGTCATGTACAGTATTGTCAAGCTCAAACGTACGCATCATTCTCAACAAACTTCTACAAATACACATCTAAGTTCACATGCCTATTATATGACTATTGTATGGCTATGCCTCCTTCTCAGATGTTCAATCATTTATCATCCTTCATTTGGTGGCCAAGATCGGATTTATGGCCAACGACGCGATCACATCTTTGAAACTGCTCGAGAAGGGCTTTTTAAAGGAGGATATGGCTGTTGCCGTGCTGATTGACTTCCCGTTCCAGATCATTGGTGGATGGTGCGCCGATTTCTTATCTTGCTGAATCGAATAATTATTAAACACAATCTTCTTCTGGATATCATGTTGAACGACAGGTTGGCCGCCTCTTGGTCTCAAGGAACAAAGCCTTTGAACCCTTGGGTATCTGCTTTCTCTGTCCGATTGTTCTTTGGACTGGTTGCGATGGCACTAGTGTATGGTTTCCCTACAACAACCCCGATCCCCTCAACCTATTTCGTTCTTGTTATCTTGTTTACGGTCGTCGGGTCCTTTACCAGGTTCGCTCTTTACCCGCGTCTTGTTTCAATCGACTTAGTCCAATCCTGCCCGAAGTGTTATAGCGGCCTTGTTATCTCTTGACACTCACTTGGACTATCGGGGGTTTCTTTTTTGAACTACAGTACGGTCCAATTCGTAGGAATCTCTGCGTTTCATACACAAATCGCCGACCCGCTTATTGGAGGAACGTATATGACTGTCCGTTGATTTCGTTTTTCTTTTTGACTGGACTGTCCATTTCTTTAACATTTAACTCGATTATTG